>JABFQC010006424.1:0-10787 GCA_022817085.1 Psilanteris sp. ZL-2020 | reverse complement strand
ATGTAAGATTTTTAACATATTTTATCCAAAATTTTAACACAAAACATGTTAAAAATTATCATTTTTCAGTCGTAATGCTCAATTACCATTATTCATGCTAATTTTTACTACCAAATTTCTTTCAGTGAAGTTAATGATAAAATTTAATTAGTAATTGATATACATAGTTAATATATTTGAAAGTAAATGCAAAATTAGTTTTAATAACGTGTAAATTTAAAGTAACTATAATAATTATATTCTACATGTAATTTAAAAGTATTTTATTCTTATTGTTATCGCGTTTCTGATTCCGCATTTGACTATGGAGTCGATAGTGCAGTTGGTTGAGGGTCGGTTTAGTATTCTTTAGGTTTTTCGATCAAATCTCCATCGTCAACGATTTGTTCATAGTTTTTTTAAGAAAAATTGAAAACAAAAATGAACGAGACATTTTTAAAAAAAAATTAAAAAACATATAAATAATAAATTGTTGATAATTTAAATAATATTTAAATAATTAAATAAAAATTTAAACGAACTTTTATTGTAAACATTGATGAATTTTCGGTCTATATTTACAAACATTCATCAATGTTTACTGAAAAGTTTGGTGATTTCTAACTGACATTTTGTTTTGTCCGCGAGTTACTGTGTTTTGAATAATATTTACTGAACTTTCAGTAATTTTTAATGCAACATTTTTCTGCGTGTACTGATCATTACGGAGAGCATGTAACTTGTAGAAAAAATAAAAATTGTTAACTAATAGAGACGTGAGCTCCGACTTGTCAAGTGGCCGTCCATTGCCTTATCGAACATTATTTATTATTTATTAATATAATTGAAGTAGTAGTGTTAAATATATATGATGCCATATTATTACTCATCAAAAATTAATGACATGCTTTTTTTTGATAACGGTTCATTTATCATTTAGTATTTCAGGGAGTTGTTACAATAATTGTAAAACTTACCAATTATTGTGATATCCCATCCAACGATATAAGACATCGTTGCAATCCATACTATGCACATACCAAACGTGAACATATAATATTTTCGAAACGAAGGTCTTCTGCAGTCAGGAATGGTTAATAGAAGGACGAAATTAATAGGCCACGTGAAAACCCACCACATTCTCTCGAGAGTCGAACTTGGCCAACTAGTTATGTCTACAATTTCGTCTGCAATTGAATTTTAAAATTAATTTCTTATTGATTTCTGTTAAATTAATTTCTATAATCGACGTCTTATTATGAAAAAGGTGGCATTTTCCTTTGAACCTTTACTCCTTTACAATTATGAAGAAAGAAACCATTAAAAAATCAATAAATTAAGTAAATATATATATATATTTTTATTGAAAGTTTTATGTATATTATTTTTAATTGTAAAATTCAAATATAAACAAAACTTGAATTAAGCGAAATTTCTTTTCTTGAGTTTATACATTTCAATTCTTAATTTCAAAGCAAACCTTCTAATATCTCCCTAAATAATTAAAGCATCTCACTTAATTACATTCTGAACAAATTATCATAATCAATGATAGAGTAAACAGTAAAATTAACTGTAATATTAGCACCCAAGAACATACCCCATACATCAAATCAAATATGATAATATAATACAGTTCAAAACAAACACGAATATGTAAAATAAACAAAACAAAACTGACCTTTTTGTCATAATATTATTTATTTTGCATGTTTACATGTTTTCCATCCTTTTTTATTTTGTTTTTATTCAAAGGGTATATTTTTTACGTGTTATATTATGATTTTTTAAAAGCTGTTTAAAAATTGTATGAAAAACGTTTACAGAACCAATTTTTTCACATTTAATTTATAGTAATTACAAAACAAAAACAAAAAAACAGAAAATAAAAATTTGTTTGACATACCTAATTCATCATCCGATGACGAAATGAGTTCATAACTGTCGACATCCACAACAGCAGTACTTTCTGCAACAATAAAGAACGCATTAGGGTCAAGATGAAATCGCGGTTTATTTAACAAAAAAGGATGAAGAGAGTTCGAAAAAGGGAAAACAAAAGAGGAGTCCATTCCAATCGACAATCGTGCACCGGTTTTTCCCGTCAACCATTCACAACCAATGTATTGATTTACTGCACAACTTTGAAAAGTAAAGAGCGGCATTGATGCACTTGTATATTTTTCATGCCACGATTTTAATTAACTGCGGGCAGTAAATCACAAAGCGAGACGTCAAACAAATCGAACTTTATTTTAATTACTTGAGAATTATTAATCAAAACGGTCCACGTGTAATACCAACTTTGAGACCAACTGGCTTCGTTTTGTATTCGTTTAGTCAACAACAACTGTTGATTTTCCATTTTGCAAGCGTTTAATTAACTCTTACGCCGCAATAAATAATTATTTTTTACCAGCGCCGAGGAAAACCCGCGTTTACGTTTGAATTTCCCGCCAAATCGGCGGTACCAATTCCTGCGCGCTTAGAACGCTAAAGACTTGTTTTATTATAGCAAAACGAGGCGATCCAATTAGGAAACAATATGTAATTAGGGTAAATATGTTTTTTTATATATTACTTGATTTATTTTAGTTATTAACAAATAAATTGAAAACAGTATATCAGAATATGCTTTACAGGAATGATATTTAATAAACCAAGAGAATATTATATATAAATTCGCATTTAAACATTGTAGCAATATTGAATATTGCTTGTAACAATGATTATTCAACGAAAATTTATTTAAATGTCTAAAAAATAGTATATTTTTAATTTTACAAACGTATTAACAGTCCAGTAGTTAAGTATTTGGATTGCAGATGCGATCTTACTGTATTGCGAGGTTCGAATCTTCGTTACTGCAACTTGTAAAATTAAGTTTTTTGATTATAAATAAATGATATTTGTAAATGTAGGGTATACGTATGTTGCATAACATTTTGTTTTTGTAAATTTTTAATTTTGCAACGTTACTACAATTTTACTTTTAACACATTTGTCTAGGGGAAATAATGGCATAATTTTCTACTCTTGTGCAATGTAAGTATTTAGCTGGGCAAATAAATTTAATTGATATGTATTTAAATATTTTATTTCAAACTATTAAATTATACGATGTAATAAATATTCCTATGAATTTGTAATATAATGTCAGATTATTTTAATTGCAGTTCGCTGATAAACAAGTAATGCATGCAAATAACAGATGAATAAATTAATTGATCAATTATTTTCATATTTGCGTTAAATTATTTACATAACTACATTAGTAAATTACAAACGTGCCTGAAATCTAATAAAACGGTCCAATAATTGCTTAATTAGCTCATTGGAGTGTTAGCCAACATTTTGTTATGTTCCAAAAATTATTTATATAGGCTAAAAAGTACAGATAGAAAGACGTATACTTTTTTTTATTTTTTCTAAAAATTTAATGTATTACATTTTTTATACAATATGATTTGTTTTGTTCCTTAATAACGATTGAAGTGATTTATTACAATTATCATTTTTATAGTGTCTTCAATAATTATTTAATTGTTGGCAGTTGTGAATAAAAGTTTATTTGGTATAAAATAAAAATACTCTTTTATCAAATATCAATTGTTTTAAACTAAACAAGTATTCTTTAAGTTGAAAGAGTAGATTTTTGTTATTTCTCCACGTTAGTTCAGTTTATTCTTTAAAAATATATAACTTATAATTGTTCAAATGTAATGAGAAAATCGATATTAACTTAAGACAAAAAACACAATATGCTGATTTTTATTTCATGTATTATTGTATTCAATTCAAAGAAATATAATAAAATTATCTCAAAACTTAAGCCATCGATATCTTATGATAATAAGACGCCCTATGTTTTTATTTAAGATGTGTATTATGTTTTAAAAATGAGGTATATGAAATAGAAAATTTCAGTCTAATGAAAAGACTAGATAAATCAGTGTCATATCTGCAAAATAAAGTTTTAGTTACAATAACTAAAATTTTCATTTCTAATGGCCATAATTGGTATTTTTCATTGAAACAACTGAACAACTGAAAAAATTCAGTAAAATGGATTGACTTGTTCGTTTGAATGTCATAGTCGATTGGTCATGGTTTCTGTCAAAAGAATTGATTTTTTCAGTCGGACTAACTAAATATTTTAGTTTTAGCCAATTTAACTGAAAACGCAGATAAATTTACAAAATATATTATTTAGCATAATCTGATATTGGTGAAAACGTAATGATCGTCGTTTGTGTGGCCATGATAAGGCGCGTGATTAAAATGGAATCCCATATCAGTGCTAGAATGTTAAAATTTCACAAATTATGAAGATTAAGGTTCCACTCATACTAGATAGAAATATTACTATAAAACTATTATTAATTTTTTTAAAAAATTATAATTGTTTAATTCTAATTTTGACCCTTGTAACTCATACATATGTTTAAAAACAAAGTATTATTTTGAACCGAGGATACGTATACTAAAATTAACTTAAATTACTTAGTTCAGTTTTTAATTAAATTATATAACAATTTAAAACGCAAGGACCAACGCCATATTTTTATCGTTTGATGTACAACGTACTATTCACAATATTATGTAACAAATCAACATTTCTTCGTTATTTATTATTCATTCACTGCATTGCTGCAAAATTACTTCCAGTGGAATACAATTAAACTTCAGTACTTACTCTTCAAATGCAAAGGGTCGTTGACTTTTCCATTTAGGAACAGAGACTCCTTGAGTTTGGTGCTCTGCATAATGTTATCGCGGATCTTGTTGTTGCCAATCAGTGGCTGTTCCTCGCTGAGATTTTTATATTTCCTTTTCCTCGAGCACAAGATACTCAGGAACTTATTAATATGCCGATTGAAGTACATCACTGAAACCAATTAACCAGTCGCACTCATCATCAGATCACACCAGTGTTACTCTCGACACAATGAGAGAATTTTGCGATTACACGGAGTGTCAAGGATGCAATTTTAAACAAACATTTTCGCGATCAATAACTCATTTAGTTGCAACAGAAATGTATTAAATCAAACGATTAAGCGTTCGCATTTATTTGTCATGATTTTGTATTAGTGTACAGCTCAGTAGAAATTGCAAATATGGCCTGATTTGGCATCCCTACTACCGCATAAGGGCCTGATCAGGTAACCCGGTCAAGATTTACATTCGGATGTAACGTAGTGATGAACTGTGGTCCCCATAGGGATACTAGAATACCGATTTCTTGATGGTTTTTGATTAAATAATCAACAATAAAATAGTTTAAAATAATTACTAGAGAAATAGAAGAAATAAATTAGAAGAACGGGATAATCTTAAGTTTGTAAATAATAAATAATAATTAAATAATGAAATGATCTTGTTTGGACTTCATTAAAACCTGATCAAGTTACTAGGTCATGACCATACCCCAACAGAACAGAAAAGGCTTAAGGTAAAAATAAGGTAGAAATATGTAGATTCTACATTTATAATACGTTGAAATGTCCACCAAAATGGAGCAAGTTACATAGAAATTAGCTAGATAATACTTAAGTTATGTAAAATATGTATTATCTAGATATAATTCTATTATCTATAGCTATTATAAATGTAGAATCTACACACTGAGAAAACTGAATTGTACAATATGAATAGTAAGATATTGTTAATGCTGATTGGTTAAGATAAATGAATGTAGCAATATGATTGGTTAAGAAGATTACTATATTAAATAGTCAAGGTTACACGGGGAAAAATATCAATGTTAAATCAGCATTGACTCAACATTGACTCAAGTTTATTCTCACATTTTTAGGTTAGATATGTTAAATTAACACTGACTCAATGTAGTTTTTACATTGTATCTTATTCAAATTAACATTTCGAGAATAACATTGAATACACAATGTTGATTTAGCATTGATATTTTTCCCCGTGTATACAATATCATATAGTTTCAATTACAATACCTTAATTTCCACCTCAAAACCTTTTCTATTCTGTTGGGTATTCTATTCTAATGATATATACAATCATTACAAATTGATCAGGTCTTAGTAAGGCCTTGAACAGGTTTGTTCACTCGTTGCTCTATTTAAACAATATACCAGGAAAACCATAACAAGGTCATTAGAACTAATCACGTTTTACTTTTTTAGATAATTTCAAAAATATATCTTGTTAAGGTCCTTATATGAACTGTGTGAGGTAATAATTAAATGAGCATGCCATAATTTATCCTGTTACTAACAAGGTACGTCAGATTTAATTATTTATCTAATACTTTGTCAGTGATGTGACCCGGATCAGGGTAAAGTCTGGCATGCCGTTAAATCTTACCTTATGTTGCCCATGGAAGGACCTTGTAATTTTACTATTAAGGCTTTGACATGGTTTCCTAATAAGGTGCTTATATTACAACCTGTAAATATACGTTATACCTAAAGAGAACCAGGTTAGTATTGTATGCAGTTTGTGTATGATAAAATAAAAGTAGTAATATGTTAAAAGTGGTAGTGAGCAGGAAAACTTGTTACGATGAGAAAGTCGCATATTTTTTGTACGTTGTTTTTTATTTTTATGGCAACAGAAAAAAAATCAATACTCTATTTTTCTTATAGATATCACAGTTCAATATATGTACGCCCAGATCGGGTTACCTTAGCAGACCCCTATGTGACAAAAGCACGGCCATGTCAGGATCACGTTTTACCTTCGTCGCAATTTCTACTTCGGTGATTTGTTTTGCGAAGTTGAAATCAAATTTTTTTTTCTCTCAATGCAATTAGCGGGACGAGAGGCACGGGTTGATAAAAGATCATGTATGCGGAGTCGTGCAGTTTTACCTTCTGCAATCCGAAAGATTTACATACCCAAAATATATAATATATATGAAAAAACAAGAATTAATGCTTCGTACCACTCGATACGACCATCTGCCATCGTCACTATCAGCAGGCCTATCGTGAGACCATAAGCTAAACAGTCCCTAGTTATAGGCCACCAGTTCAAATTCAACACCTGCAAATTTATTTGTTTTGTAGTCGATGTTAATATTTGTTTTGTTGTTAACGTAATTGATTTTGTTTTCGTAATTGTGAAATGACAAAGTTGAATCATGATTGCTTTGAAAATAAACTGTTTAACTCCACTTTGAAGACGATATGTGGTTTCTAACCTAGAAATGATAAAATAATTAATTTTAATAATGTTTGCATTTATTTTATAGTTATTTTATAATTGCATAATTATATCAATTAAGTTAATTCGATTAAACTACACTGAGAGAAGTAAATGACGAAAAATTACTATTTATTTCCTTAATGTGGAATCATAAGAGAAAAATCAGAATATTTACTATTTTTAAAAGTAATATATTATGATAAAGTAGTATTTTTCGATGTAAAAAACTTACTTTTTCCTTTTAAAAACAGTAAATATTATTCTTTTTCACCTATGATTCCAAATTAACAAAATAAATAGTAATTTTTCGTCATTTATTTTTCTCACTGTACTGTTACATTCGATATAAGGAAAAATTTTCTATTTTCAAATAATTTTGTCCTAACTCGTAAGATAATATGCGTCTGTGTTAGAAAGGTAAACACATCCAGGTTCCTACCATTTGGATTTCAAGAAAAGTATTATTACGATCAGAAATCTTACACTTTTATAGTCGGATTAGCTATTGAAATAGCTATACGTCTTTATTATCAAGTTCTCTCGGCGAACGTATTTTATTTCCCAGTAAGTCCTCGAAATGACCATTTCACATATAGTATAACGTGTAAAATTTTATTATTTTGAAAATTATTCCCGATACGTTGAGGTATACTCACGTCTTTTTATTCGATTCGTGTCACTAATATTTCTTAATTTATTTTTATATTTAATAGTCGATTTTGCATTTTAAATAAGATCAGAGTTCAATTCCCGCACGGAGAAAACTAATACAGGATAAATTACTATATAAATAGTAGCAGTGAGATATTCTTGGAAATATTATAAGAATTACTATATTATATAATCAAAATTTTCATAATTATTCACTAATTAAATATAATAATATATTTAATTATTGATAATTTATTGATTATAATTTATAATCCTAGACATGCAATATGCGTTCAGTTATTCATACTTGTACTGAAAAAAATAATCTTACAAATTTTATCAAACTATAGATAATAAAAGCAGGGAAAATGAGCAGAATTGTAAATAAACGTTAGACTATATCATAGTTTTTACCATTTGTTTTGCAATATTTGACAAATTTTTAGACTGTTCTAACTAGAATTTACTATATTATTATTTATCATATATTTGCCTATTTTTCCTATTTTTTTTATCTAGTTTGGTAAAATTTGTAAGATTATTTTTTTCAGTGTACTAAACAGAAGTTCTATTTATGCGGTTATGATTAGCAATCATGATAAGATATTTATATTTATGCAGATTTTGATCAAAATCACCAGTTGGATTTAAAAATAATCAAGATGTTCCAATTGTACGATTTTTATTAAATATTTTTACATATAGACAATATAATCTAGTTACTAAGTTCCTACATTGTAAAACCAGAAACCCTTTGAATGTCTTATTTTAAGATACCACCGCCTTAAATAAAGGCGCTACGTGACTTGCATAAAACGACGCCTTACTAATAAGTCATTTTGAAGATTTAAGACACCAAAATATAAAGCGTTTAAAGACGCCTTAATTAAAATAAATTATTTTGCTGTGTTTTTATTTATTAATAAAATAGCATAATAAAAATTATATTTTTAGTTGTTATAAAAAAATTTTTGAATTAATACATCTATAATAACATCT
This sequence comes from Psilanteris sp. ZL-2020, assembly GCA_022817085.1. Lineage (NCBI taxonomy): Eukaryota > Metazoa > Arthropoda > Insecta > Hymenoptera > Scelionidae > Psilanteris > Psilanteris sp. ZL-2020. Next base: position 1,973 of record JABFQC010006424.1, on the reverse strand, counting down.
TTCATATTATTATAGTTAAAATACTTGGAATGTACCATAAGTGACAAGAGACCAGGTTATGTAAGATCTAAAGCGTCTTACAAGTGTCTTACTATAAGTCGCCAAATGGATTTTGTAGGTGAACTACTGAAAACTGTCTACGAAGAAATGCCTTATTTTAAGACACCTGTTTTTACAGTGTACTTTTTTCAAATTCAGAATACTTTTGTCATACTTAATATGTACGTCGTACAGTCTTGGAATATCAACCTTAAATTGCTAATCAACATTCCGTCACTATTTTCCAAAAAAAACCATTTAATATTTTTTAAACATTTAAATAACTTTTATGGAATATTATAGAAACATTTCACGACCAATGCATTAAAAAAAGGATTTATCTCGTTGAAGGTTGATTTTTACATCCACAAGTATATATGTTGATATATATATATACATATATTCATGAAATGTTAAAGTCTCACATTTTTGCGTAGAAATGTCTTCGATGAATTTTATATCTCACACAGGATAATACATGACTTTATATATTACAGTTACCACCTGTTAGTTTTATAAAAAGATATAGAAATAGTCTAAAACAGCCGGGGAACGAGCATTGCGGCTTTTAATAAAATCCCAACGAAAACTTCAAGAGTTGGCAGATATTCTAATAAACATTTCAAACGGGATCTCACAAAACGTGATAACTGCTTGCATTAATATGTCGGGGTGGTTTAGCGAGATTTCGAGAGAAATAGCAGGGAATACGTTTCTAAGTCAACTGCATAACATCGGTTCTTTTCAGTACCAGATCGTGCTCAATCTTAGCTTAATATTTGATTCAACTGCAAATAATGCGATTTGGATCATCTTTAATGGAACGAAAATTAGTTTTCAATGTATTAACTATAATAGAATGTTGGTTTGTATTGGGAATCACATTTATGTTAATAATAAAATTAAATAGGTTGTGCAAACTTTAATAACTAATATAAACATTGTGTTGAAGATTAAGGACCGTCGAAATATAGTTATATATATATAAGTAACTTGTAATATATATTTGAATATATATGACGAGTTTTATCAATTTAATAGATTAAACATCTTTCATTTGTTCACTTCGCGTGCCATTAATAAAAATATAAAAATAAATAAGGAAATTTAAATTCTGAATCTGAAATGTTCTTAAAAACTCAAATCGTCCTTTTATAGATGTTGTTAAAACCAAAAAGTAGCGAAAAATGAATTAAACTGATAAATAACCGACTTTGACCACTTTAAATAGTTTCACATAATATGTACTTGCACGGAGAAAACTTATATTGTATTAACGCCAAATATACCGTAAATATTTTGTGATTATTATTACATTATTCAAAATGAACATAACAGAAATAGTATATGTAATCGTAAAATTACGTTTAATATTATTTACATGATATTTAGTGTAGTTAATCAATCCTAATTTTATTTTAATAATCATTATGTAATTTCGTAAAATAGAAATTATAACATTACAGACATGACGAATTCGGATTGGATGGTGTTAATTTTTTTCAACAGAAAATTATATTAACGTATATTTTAATAGAATAACAAAGATCTAACCTAAAAAGTTTTGAAATACATTTTCCGTTTAATATGTAAATGTGAAATAATTATTTTTAGAATTAAATAAAGTATTTTGATGAATATAATAATATAGTTTCATTGACTAAGCTTATTGGTGGGGAACTGCTAATATCATTCTTTTACATTATAAAAAAAAAAAAATTAACGTCAATGTTCTGATTAGCTTTGCATTAAATAATGTTGCCTGATATACAACATTAAACTTCTGTACACTCAGAAAAATTAAACGTAGAAAATTGCTGTTTATTATAATACTAATTTGGAGACATTAAAGTAAAAACCTAAAAATTACTGTTTTTCCTTGTAAAAATACAGTTTTTCATACCAAATTTTCCTTCTATCTTTTAGTATAATGC
>JABFQC010006423.1:0-10787 GCA_022817085.1 Psilanteris sp. ZL-2020 | reverse complement strand
CGTAATCCACGGAGATTCAACACACAGCATGCGGACATTTCTAAATAGATTCTACGCTGAATTCACGTTATTCCTCTTTTAATCCACATCGATTCCACGTTATGAAAGTGGATGGTCCACTTAAAATCTATATCGATTCCACGTAGGTGTTCTTTACGGGTAGATATTAAATGACAAAACATTATTATTTTATATTATGATTAACATATTTTTTTTATTTTTTTAAATTTTGCTATCTGGGTATATATCAAAATGATTAAAATCACGAATAACAATCATCATTTTAGGGCAACAGTATGATTTATCCACTCCAAACACCTCTGAGCTGCGAGACCGCAGATATATATTATATTTTTTAAGTCACCAGACTCTGCCTCAAGAATCGTGGTAGAAATAGTCTATATGATTAAATCTACTTAATCAAAATCACATAGAAACAAATCATTTTAGAGCAACAGTATGTTTTCTCGCTCTAACCACCTTTGAGCAGTGACATTGTACTTTTATCGGTATATTTTTCAGATCACCAGAAGAGAGTCTGCCTCATGAAACTCGGTAAAAATAGTCTATGCAAAAATCAAATACATAAAAATTACCTATACAACAAAATTTTTTTTAGTAGAAAATATATAATGCAAATTAATTTAAAAATAAATGATTTATTTTTAAATTGTTAAATATCATGTGGAATCATATGATAAACGCATAAAATTTTTTTTTCAAGAACACTTTATGCAAGCTCTATACAAGTATTTAATATTCGAATAATATTAGTAATACAAAATTAATTAAAAATCAAAATAGATATGATTTTATTTTTGGGCAACTCAAAATATTCTATCTTGGCAGAAATATTCTATGTACATTTATTTATCTTTCTAAACGCAATATTTACAGTACTTGCAGTAAATTAAAGAACTCAGGTTATGTCTATACCTAATTCAGAAAAATTACGAAAAAAAAATCATTTTAGGGCTACAGTATCTTTCTCGTTCCAAACAAATCGGAGCTGTGAGATGGCATTTTTATCGATATATTATTTATAAATGATAATGACCAGAGATTACGGCAAAAGTACTTTAATGTGTATATTTTTATAAATTTATATATTTTATAAATATTGTATTTAACAATAATTATGTTAATAATTATTAATAAGTATATTTATTTATTAAATGAAATTAGAATATACATGTATTTTATATAATTTATCATTGCAAATAATATATTTTTATGTTGTCATTAATAAAATATATAACAAAATATTAAATATTATGTTATTATAATCGAAATATAATTTATTAATTTTAATACACTAATTATTTGATGAGTGAATTTTAATTGTTAATAAACAACCAATAAAAACAATAGAAAGTTAGTAAAATAACAGTTATCATTAATTTCAATAATTTATTTTTTATTAATAAATATCATTTCACGTTGATTTGGAAAAAATAAATAAATTTGAAATTAAACCGGAAATGTTGGTCCGCCATCTATGAATGTCTCTTTGCGCTGTTCGTCTTATACAATTCCTCGTTACTGCTCTGAAGTTTGACGTTGGACAGCTGTTGAGCAGAGCGGCAGATGAGTAGAACGGCACTTGACGCTGACTCGAAGGGTATTCATGTGATAAATCATATGAGTTTTCATGTGATTTTGATAACAGGGATATAATAGTAATATTATTTTTAAAATTAAACGAATATTCTGAAAATGTTATTTAATATTTTATAATATTATTCGTTTATAGAATTATTTACAGGTGCTTTTTAATTAAATGGTTAATTGAATATAATTTTGTATGGAATTTTCAATACCAAAACCGAATTTTTTTACCTAATTTCATACATTGATTTTTTTTATCTAATGAAAACTTTTAAAACAAAATTGTTTATTCATTTCTTAATGATGTTTAACATATTTTCATTTCATGTTAAATTTTAAATAGAGGCTCTCAAGAATTCGAACATTTTAGGTCTCTAAACCACATTTTTTTATTAACTACATACAAGGATAATTTCGCAAAACATTCTTGAGACTAAATATATGATAATAATTTAATATTATTAAGCTACGAATATTTCAAATAAAAATATATAATATCAGTATATTACAGCCGAGGGCACAACTGTGCTCGAGACTAGTAAGATGTTTTACGTACCAGAGCAACTGGCCTAAAGTAGAACTACTTGGTATAAAGTACCGAAAATGTGAACTTTCGGCATAAGACCCAGAGTTCCTTTTGACCATTGCAATAGGTACGTAAAACATTGTTTTTTATTCATTATTTTCTAGTGAAATAAGTATGAGAAAGTTTGTTAATTTCATTTCATTCACTATTATTATCTCATTATAACTTATATTTTAAAATAAAAGTAATAATTTTTTAAATAGGAATATTTAGATGGACGGAGTTTAACTAGTGGATCAGGATCAGGTTTACCATTACTAGTTCAAAGAACACTAGCTAAACAAGTAGCTCTAGTAGAATGTATTGGAAATGGTAGTAGTGGAGGTTTTGGCGGGGAGGTTTGGCGTGGTATTTGGCATGGCGAAAATGTTGCTGTTAAAATATATTTTTCACGTGATGAAGCAGCCTGGGTCCGTGAGACTGAAGTTTACTCACAATTGTTACCATCGCGGCATGATAATATTTTAGGATATGTTGGTAGTGATATGACCAGCAGATCTAGTTGCACTCAACTTTGGCTAGTCACACATTATCACCCTTCAGGATCGCTTTTTGATTACTTAAATCGTTCTTCACATCCTCTTAACCACCATCAAATTTTTAGCATTTGCCTTGGAATTGTTGATGGATTATTATATTTACATACAGAAATATGTGGCACAAAGGGCAAGCCAGCTATGGCCCATCGAAATTTAAAATCAAAAAACATTCTTATTAAATCAAACGGTGGTTGTGTTATAGCAGATTTTTCTTTAGCAGTTACTCAAGATAGATTATCAGCTGAAAAAATTGATATAAAACAAGGATCTAAACGATACATGAGTCCAGAAATTCTTGAACAAAAGTAAGAATTTACAAGTAATTAATCATTCAATATAAAACAATTATATTTCAATGAAATAGTAGTGCATATAGTTTTCTTACTAAGACTGAATATATTATATAGTTGTATGTTATACATTATATATTCTTTTAAAATTAAATTTAATTTTTGTGAAGCAATAAATTACATATAAAAGTTAATGTAATTTTAAATCTTATGATAACAATTTCTGTTGTTAAAAAATTGAAAAACATAAATTTTATATTATTATTTAACTACCATATTATTAATATAAGCAGTGTTTAATTCAGTTTAATGTCAAAATAACTGATTTTTATCATTGTTACAGGATTAATGTCACTTGTTTAGAGAGTTTTCGTTGTGCTGATATTTATAGTTTAGGACTGATTCTTTGGGAAGTATGCCGTAGATGTACAAATAATGGTATTTCTTTAGATTACGTCTCGCCATATGCTGAATGGCTTACAGCAGGCAACCAAGAACCATCTTTGGAAGAAATGAGAAAATTAGTTTGTCTTGATCAAAGGCGACCTCCACTTCCGAACAAATATCACTCAGATTCTGTAAGATTTTATAATTATACAATATACAAATTAAAATTTTTGTTCTATCTCCATTAGTTGCAAAACTTATGAATTCTGGATATTGCATAAACAAATTTTAACATCAAAAGTAACCCTGTTGAAAATATTAAATTAGAATGCCTATATGCCAAGCTATATGCCCTATAAGTGAATAATAATATTAAAGAATTGTCTATTTAATCTAGACCACCTGAAACTAGAAATCAAATTAAAGCGTTGCTGGATTTATTTTATATAAACACTCGAAAATTCCGTAAATATATCCAAAACAAGAATAGAATAGAAGCGATAATAGTTATATTATATTATAATAAAATTGACTTATTATTTAAAATTAATATTGATGAAGTTTATATTTTTTCCAAATATAAATCCCTGTAGGTCTTCTTTTTAAAAATTGTAATAAATCGTAAATAATGATTTTTAAACAAAAAAAAATATACATTTTAATAATTCAATTAATTATTGCTATTTGTTGAAACATTTTTTAATTCCATATAATCCCGTATTATTAAAAATATAAACTGCATTAAAATTAATTTAAATTTTTAAGAACTATATATTTCTTAAAATGCTTTATTCATATTTAAAGATTATATTATTATATATTTATTATAATAATAATAATAATTTTATTAAATTTATAGTGCTCTTTACAAACAATGTATATATCAAAAACAAAAATTAAAAATGACTGAGTAAACATGGATAATTATAAATACATAAATATGAGTAGAAAATAAGAAGTATTTACATAAAACTAATAAATTGACTCGATAAATTAACAATGAGTCATTATGCCAAAAGTTGGAGTGATAAAAGATTGTATTAAGAATTTAAGGATTTCTGGTGAATATATGTAATTTTGGTCTCAGGTAAAGGTATATGACCATTTAGTACTTTGTATAAAAATAAAAGAAAATGTTATGTATACAGAGAGTCCAGTGTATACCTGAAATCTGTGTATTGACACTCAACAGACATACTACTGAATAAAATAGATGCTTTATTAAGTATCAAGGGTATATTTAAAATATCAACTATTTTTAAGAAAGTCAAGTAAATATAATTATTTTTACAATTAATATATATTAATAGTAGAATTATGACTTGTAAAGAAAATTTAAATTTTATGTAGTACTTTTGGCGACGTTCTTAAATAAGCTTTCAGTGCTCAATTAATGAGATAAAAATATAATAAATATATAAAACAATGACAATAGTGCTAAAAATCGATGTTAGAACTTAGCTATTATAATGACAAAAATCGATCTACACATAACCTATGACAGAATTATCAGAAATAAGTTTAATATAATCATTAATAATGTCTATTCTCGTTTCGGTTTTATTTATCGGATTTTCAAATATTAAATGGTATTTTTAGAATGTTTAATGTTTGTAAAATGTTAAAAATATTATTTTAATATTATGTTAACTACTATTAATAAGTTTGTGGTAATGTCCATTTTGATTTGTATAATATAAACCAAATATTATTCTCTTATAGGAATGATAATATAAATTACATTATAATTGAAATTTAATGCTATAATTGCATTTTTATGTATTATTCATATTACATTTTTTGTAATCTCAAAAACGTAAAACAAAATATAATCATTATTTTAAGACATACATGAATAAGATTACGATAATTGCATATAGATAACAAATTCATATTCAACATAACAAAAGTGGCTTTACTTTACAATCAAGCAAAATAAGTTTCAAGGAAAAAAATAATATTGCAATTGTACTGTCCTTCATGTATATTTATTAAAATTAATTATGATATTAAGCTGAAAATATTAACTATACATGATTTAAATAGATTGTTATAGAAATTAAATTATATATCTTTTTTTTTATTTCAGACTCTTACAGAATTGGGTAAATTAATGCGTGAATGTTGGCATGCAAAACCAGCAGCGCGGCTACCAATATTACGGGTAAAAAAGACTCTCGTTAAATTAGCAGCAAATGATTCCCGTGTTCATTTACCGCTAGACTGACCAGTAATTTGATATTCTTTATTATATACATATTTATTGTCATTAATTCACCAGTCATTCATAACCTTAATAATTTTTTATAAAGTAATCATAATTATGATACAAAAATTATCACTCATCCACATATCATACAAACAATTTTAACAAACCAATAATGCTTCGTTAATAGATTTTATGCATTCTTGTAGATGATTTATTATATCATTCAAATAGTCATTAAAATATTATTTAATGACATTATTAATAATATTCGTCTATTAGCACAAATTATATGCTTAAAAATACTGTAATAAAATAATAATAATATTTTATTTACCATTTAAGCAATAGATTCCTATTTTCAGTTATGATGTAATTCACATTTCGAAAAACCTTCTCAAATTTAAAGAACATACTCTATATTTTATTATAACATTTACCTAGTTAATGCGTGAACAGAATATGATTTAATTAAATGTTACGTAAACAGAGAGTCCAGTATATATCTGAAATCTGTATATTGACACCCAACAGACATACAACTGAATAAAATAGATGATTTATTCAGTATCGAGGGTATATTTATAATATCAATTATTTTTAAAAAAGTCAAGTAAATATAATTATTTTTACAATTAATATATATAAACAGTAGAATAGTCAAAGTAAGTTTTGGTTATGGAGACTAAAAAATTAAGCTTTTTTGAATTTGTTATAAATAAATTTCAATTTCTTGGATCCATGTAAAATCTAACAGTTAAAATAACTTCCTTTGGTCATTTTAGATAGTCCACAATTTGTTAGGCCGTTCTAGAGTTATATCTTTTTATTTTTTTAATACATGTAATCCTCCATTGGTAAAATTATGAAAATTTACTTCATGGTTTTCAAATTTTATATATTTTTATTATTTAAAGTAATAAATAATTATGTTGATTTCATAAACATTTTAACTATTTGATTTTATTTATAAATACGAAATTAAAATAAATTATATATAAATAAATAAATAAATAAAATAAATAAATAAAATTAATTATATCTAGTGTTTTGAAGAAACGTTTATCTAAATTGATGTAACATTTTCATCAGTTAATATTTACGAAGATAATCTATATAACGTGAAAGTATCAAATTGTATATATAATATAAACAAAATTATATAACAGTAAATTTTATCCTTTATATTTAAGTGTATCATTATATCGATCCATAACTATTTCTTAATTAACCAATAAAAGGTTAAGAATAAAAATATTTTTTTAAGAAATTACATTTTAAATTTCAATTATCAGCGTTCCCAACTAATGTGAAATTTTTTGTCCATACGCAGTCGCGACCAATACAGAAACAATGTGTATAAGAAAGACACAAAGGTGAAAATTTCCACATAGTTAGGAACGCTGGTTATTATTAAGTTTAACATATTTTAGCATTAAATTTATAATGAAAGAAAAATTATTAAAGAACATTTATTTTATCAGTCAATTATTATACTAATTAAAAACAATTTTATTCTCGTGACTATTTATTTTTCAATTTTTTAAATTGATTTGTAAACCGTAGTATAAATGCAAATGAAATTTAAAAACACCTATAGTATTTTATTAAATATTAGATACTATAAAGACTTACAAAGAGCTTAATAAAATTATCTGTCTACAAAACAACTATCATATTATTTGAATAATAAAAAACCATACATTGAATTAAATATTAAAAATAAAAAAGGATAATATTCTTTTCCAAGATTTCAGGCTTTTTTATTTTGAATAATAGTATAGACTGCATATAATATTTATTCAGATATCAGACTATTGGAATAAGTTTGATAGATTTCAATCAGGTACAGAAGTGTAAATTAACAGAGGCTGTGATAGATGCGAACTCTAGACAAGAAACTCGATTAAAAACAAATGAAGGGTGAGCGAGTACTCTTTAGTTCTGCCAATTTTTGCAGTCACTCATATATATTTATACTACCTTTGTAAATAATTTCAAAACGTGAATTTCTACGGTTAATAATACTACTTGTATTTTATCATAATTTGATTAGGATAATTGTAAAAATAATGTATCTAACCTATTTATATATTATACAAGAGTCTTATATAAATATTTACTGCATTAGACTATTACTTTTTTTTATTTACTAAACGTCCACTAAATATTATTATTCTTTTAATATAAACTGGTCGATATATACTTGGTTTTTGAATAAAAATTCTTAGTTGCTAAGATTAGTTCAGTAATTTACGTAAATGATAATCATAAAAAGATATATTTATTATAATTTTAAGATGTACCATAGACACCATGATTCAAATAATTAAAATAAAGTTTGACTCATTTTATAGAAAATATTATCTACAGATAAATGTACAGATTCAATCAAATTGATTTTGAATGAAATAAAATAACAAAGTTATTATAGAATTGATTTAACTATATAAAATAAACTCATTGATAACTTTTTCATTCATAAATTGCCATAAATATCATATTACTATTCAATAACCTGTCTCTTGCATTAAATTTATTCAAAAAATGTTATTAACTTTAAATTGCTACAATTCTAATTGTTTCCATTATTATATATTAATATATACCTTGACTATATTTTCTCTTAGAGTTTTATATTTTACTGTATTGTATGTAACTTTATGCGTGTATATATTTTATGTATTAAAATAGTTATAATTATTATGAATAATTGTTTAGTAGTGGTAATTTAATATGTATATAAACATTTTTATTTTGTATAACTGATGTCAAATACATCAATTTAAATGAACTCTTTTAAATATATTAATTAATTATCTATTACAAAAAAGTATTTATATTAATAAATTTAGAATTGTTAAAATCTTGAGAATGCATTTATTTTATATTTCCATCGCCCATTTAATAATTATTTAATTAAAAAAATATATAATGCTTATAATCTAAAAAGTATGCATTAATTATTAATTACAGAAAGTATACTTAAAAGACATTTTTTAAACATTATTTTTATTTAGTCACATTTGAAAGAAAATGTAAGTATAAGTTACCAAACTTCCAAATAATAAATGAGATGTTTTTAATAAAATGATTGTATTTTTAAACATTGATTAATAACTAAAAAGTTATGGATCAGTAGTCCTGAAAGTAGAATTATCTCGTATAAGGTGTACGGCAGATAATTATCTTTTGTCTACTGCAATAGGTACGTAAAAAGTTAAGTTGAACTTCTAGGTTTTAATTCGTCATAACAAGACCTTAAAAATATATAATTTTTCTTCATTGGACTGTAAAACTCATGGCCCTAGAATAAAATGCAATTATTATTAGAATAGATAATATTATATAAAATTAATACAATTTGTGTTGAGAATATTTTATATTGATTAATAGATGATTTTAATATATAAATTATTAGTGACATATAATTTTAATAATAATAAAGTGTGATATTTAAAGAAATTAGATCTAACTTATAAATATAAAATTTACCTTAGACCAATCATATGAGACTGAATATGCAAATATTTGCCCATTGCTATTAAAACAACATTGAGTGATAGGTTGTTCCATTGGTTCAGAAGGTTTAAGTTTTGTACGAGCATCTTTATCCCAAAAACTGAAAGTACCATCACTTCCTACAGTTGCTAAAGTACCATGAACAGGATGAAAAGCTATGTCATTTACCTATATTGTATAATAAATTAGAATACATAATGTTATTTACTCAATTAGAGATTAAATATTATTAAATTAGTTTATTTATTTAAATTTGAATTTACGGTAATTTCCCTTAACAATCAGTAAACGTAATATTACAAAGATAGAATAAACCGTGTTAAGAAATTCGAGATATATAAGCAGAGATAAAGGATGAAAATTCGTTCAGTGATCGGTGAAAAATATTAGTCTCGCAACATATCATTAGATTAACGAATTGCACGTTCAACTGAGTCATTGTATACCAAATTAGAAGAATAATGAGTAGTAGTAAAAATCGCAGGATAACGTAAGTATATATAGCACTGAAAGAAATTAATGTAAAGAGAGGGTAGCGGAAGGTTGTATGTAATAAATGTATAAAAAAATAAAATCCGCAAGTAAGCCTCTAGATTGCAGGGTTAGAAAATTACAGGAATTCAGCACAGGGGTCAGATCATGGTCGAAGCGATCAATTATAATGCGACTTTTGCGAGCGTAATTTCTGAAAAATTTGCGTTGAATCATTTCAATAGCTGCAATACCGTTCTCGTAGTGAGGTGACCACATAACAGAGGCGTATTCCAAATTGGTCAAACCAAGGATGTGAACAAAAGTTTATAAGTTACAGGATTGGAGAATTCAACGCTATTTCAGTTAATAAATCCTACAATTTTAAATGCTTGATTGGAAATGATATCAATATGATGTTTAAAGGAGAGCCGTCTGAAGAGCAGTGTTGCCAGATTCTACTACTACACACCGACGCTCTATCGCGTGACGTCACAGAAGCAATGATGCTCAAAGCTATGATGCGATATTTATGTATGAATTCGCCTTATGAGCGAATAATGATTTTTATTTCAGGAATCCGGAATAAATTATGCTTTCTGTATTATAAACAACGTTAAAACGACATAATATTAATATAATTTCAATTATATTATACAAAGAGAAAGAGAACAAACAACCACGGGGCACAATTTAAATGACTTATAATTAAGTTTCAAATTGTAACTCGCGGTTCAGTGGGTAGCGTTACTGCTTGTCTTTCGGGGGCTTGGTTTTACTTCCTATTTTTACTATCCATTTTTTAATACATGTATTACATATTATGAAACATGTGTTTAACAAATAAAAATTGATATTTATATTTTTTTCTTATTAAACAAATGATAATGATTATGCAATAAATGTATATACTTAATATAGAAGCAATACACAAATCCAATATTTTATTTTATTAATTTAATTTATAGTAATTATATAACCCTAGTGAACCTAGAAATATTTTTGCAATATATTGTCGATTGAAAATTAATTGAACAATCAGTTTTATAATATCAGTGCATATTTTTACAATTTAATTTGTAATTATAACACATCGAGAAGTTTTATTTATTTAGTTATTCTACCAAACGGGCTAAGAGCCCTATATAACAAGATATGGAATAAAAAGTCATAGTTAC
>JABFQC010006422.1:0-10788 GCA_022817085.1 Psilanteris sp. ZL-2020 | reverse complement strand
GTTGCTGTGAAGTTGTGTATTATTAAAGAAAAAGACGCCATCCGGGCTACATGTGAAATTCGTGGTGTCGGAGAGATGTAAATTGGAAGAGTGCTCGGCAGGACCCCCGCGTGTACAATGCTAAATATACAAATCCACGGGACTCTTGCTTCGGGAACGGGGACGTTAACCCATCGAAAGGTCGCCGGAAAAAAAGGTAACGAGAAAAAAAAAGAAAAAAACGAAAAAAAAAAACAGAAAAGAAAAAGAAAAGAAAGGAGCAGAAAAAAGCGCTTCTAAACATTTGATCCGGTGTATATCGCTCCGAGCGAATTCCGCGTATCAAAGAGAGCGAACCGCGCGCGGTTATCGTGACCAAAGGAGTTGACGATTTGATCCTTTGTGAAATTCGAAAACGCGCGTTATTCTAAGCCGAAAGAATGTTTTGTCTGGCGCGCGACGACGTATAATCTTATCATCAGCGTTCTGACGTTTTGAATGAGCATATTGTGAATGAAGACAGCAAACACGTGTGCGCTCGTTTGACGCGCGCTTGTACGACACATCTTCGGCATCGCAGGTGTCGGGTTACTTTCGAGCGAACCACCGCATCCACTGACCGATACCAAATACCCAGAAGAAAAACAATCAGTTGTGACGTCACTGGTATATACCCGTGCACGGTGCGCGCGCAAAACAACCGTACGCTATCGCCGCTGTGACTAATGCGCCGGCGAGCGTGCGAATGTTTACAACTCGCGTCTAATCTTTCGTTGATGTTTCCTCATCAATGGATGCAGGGTATTCGGTGTCACGTGATACGCTTTGTATTTATGAATGAAACAATAAACTCTGCGCGACTGTTTCTGAACTGGCGTGATTCGCTGGCAGGTTATGATTAAACGACACATTTTAAGTTCGGCTTTATATTATTTTTATTGTCATTATTGTGATATAACGTAGAATCATTTTTGTCAGAATTTAACGAAGTTCCAACTTTTACCATTTACATGATAATATTTAAAACACTTGAGTATTTACTCAAAGAAAACTGTGCCTTACATGTCACTGTTTTAAGACACAAAGTGACTTGTTTCAAATAACTGTCTTAATGCAAGATATTACACCGAGAGAAATTCATTTATAAACATTAGCACAAATTATGTGAATTAAACATAAGGACTGACTAATGATAATTTTTAACATTTTTTGTACGATTTCTTAACAATTTTTGTGTTATACGTAACATTTTTAACACACTTTATCCAATATTTAAACACAGAACACACTCAGAAAAAAGTAATATTAAACATTACTACACGGAGAAAACATATATTTAACATTTTACTATATAATATACCAAAAGTATAGGATATATACTTGAAAATATTATAAAAATTACTATATCATATATTAAACAATTCTACATAAGTTGAATATAATATTGTGCGCATTCAAAATTTTAATACATTATATAGTAATTTTTATAGTATTTTCAAGTATATCCTATTTTTGATATATTATATAGTAAATATAGTTTTCTCTGTGTATAAGTCTGCGTTCCAAGGATATCGAAACAAAAACAATGGAAAATTAGTATACTACTAAAGTAACTTCTCAATACCATACAGTACTTTTTACTATAAATTATTGTAAAAGTTGTTATAAAATTTGTGCAAAATACAATATCATATAAGAAAGTTTCCTATAAAAAGGTATAGTAATTTTTGTAACATTAATTCATATATCCTCAGAATGCTAGAAGTATAGTAATTTACGCTATAACTTTTTTCTGCGCGCATGTTAAAAATGTTAATGCTCAATTACCATTATTCATGCTAATTTTTACTACCAAATTTCTCTCAGTGTAGATGAAGATACTTAGACATCTTAATTAAGTCGTGTCAAATAAGATACGTGTATGATATTTTATCAGCTATATATGTATATATTTTGGTTCAGTCGAGACAATCGAAGTGATATCGAAAACAATCATTTTCGTCCGAATGTTAAAGTTGATCATTTCGTAAGTTGTTTCGATCGGGCGTAATAAACGATGTGGGATCAATTTTATAAACACAAATATACGAGTTTTCATAACTGTAAATCCAAAGTTTATAACCGGAAATAAGCGTTCTTTACAGCGCCAGCAGTAAGAGCGCACTTCTACAAAGCATGATCGGCGGAATTTTTTATTCTTACTTGCGTTGCGAGGTCATAAAAACGTAATCATATTCTGGCGTTCTCGCAGACGTCAAGAGAACGCAACTCAAATGTCGGCGCGAATGAACAACGAAAGGCGAAAGAAGTTTGAGGAAAGTGCACGTAATAAGAACAAAGCGAGCCGAAAAGGTCTTGAGAAAAGGGGGCCAAGACGGGCCGACGAGGAAAAGTCGTTGTTTACTGCGCCGTAATAAATGTTATTAAATGTCATTGTAAAGCGTCACTACGAGTAGATTCGTCCTATTAATTACGAACCCCGAACGGGTCGGGTGTTCTTTTAGCATTTTTTTTTGTTTACATTTTTTGTTTCGGGCTTTTTGACGAGCATTTCAAAGTTGAAAACTACACTGAGAGAAATTTGGTAGTAAAAATTAGCATGAATAATGGTAATTGAGCATTACGACTGAAAAATGATAATTTTTAACATGTTTTGTGTTAAAATTTTGGATAAAATATGTTAAAAATCTTACATATAACAAAAAAAAGTGTTAAAAAATCGCACAAAAAATGTTAAAAATTAACACGTAACATGTTAAAAATTATCATTTTTCAGTCGTAATGCTCAATTACCATTATTCATGCTAATTTTTACTACCAAATTTCTCTCAGTGTATAAATATCATTTTTTTCATTATATCTTATAGTTGAACGAGCAATATGATTTTTAGTTCTAGTAACTATAAGAGATAGTTAGAACGTAAATTCATCATACAATATATTAGTTGCTCTAACAATATTTTTCTCTGAGTGTATTCGCTTTTAAAATTCAAAACATCAGCCGAATGATACCCGTGCCTCTCGGATGAAATATAGTGCAAGCGAGTTACAAAAAACTTGTGTTATTTATCACATAAAAGCTAATAAATTGATATTTTGCATGAGAGAAACGCATTATCGGGATTACTTCTTATTTGGCAGTGCGAGAAACGAAACGCGCTGCATACGGACTTTATAAAGAAGCGCGCGTTCGTGCTGAAAAACGGCCAAATAATGCTCCACTAAATGTATCTATGCGTTTCGATTTTTTGCACTTATAAGTCATCGCAAATTTCGTTGCAAAGTAACACGCATAATACGGCCTTTCTTCGCAGCAAACGAGTCATTCTTCGCGAGCTTGACATACAAAAAGGATATTTCTTTGTCTCTTTGGACATTCCCTTTTTCGGGTTCAATGCATTTTGCCGAGCGATTCGATGATACATATATTTATCACAAATTCTTCAACCCCGTGGCTCGACGGCTAAATAACGGGTGTCCTGAGTGCGCTGTTACGCGCGTATATATTTATGCATATTTATTTACATCAAAAAGGCAGATTCGGGTTGGGCGTTTATGTGGACGCCTAGACACAGGGTTGGCGTGACAACAAATCGAATAAAGTCGTCCTTGGGCGACAGAAAAGACGAAAGCCTTGGCGACTTCGACCCCAAACTGAATCAGTTACGCAATTTCGTTTCCCGATCAAACGAGCGCAACATTGCGAACTATTCAAAAATGTTTTCGTATTTGTAAGAAGATTAATTCCAATAGCCGGGATTGATTTAAATTACACTGAGAAAAAAATATAATTAAAGTTATTATTTATATAATAATTTGAGGACAAGTCGCAAATATAGTGAATTTTATCATATAAAATAGTCGATAATAGTAATATATTGATTGAATTTACTTTATTTATGTGATATAAATTACTATATTTGCACACTTGTCCCAAAATTATTATATAAATAGTAACTTTTATTATATTTTTTTTATCAGTGTATCGAATTAATGCAAGAAGAAAACGTTTTATCTAAAAATACTATATTTACTGCTACACGTAGAATGAGGCTTTTAAAAATAAAAATAATACTCTTTATTAGTGTATAGATTACTTTAGAATATAGTAATTTTTCGAAGGATGTATGCAATACTGGAATTAAATATAGTAAAAAAACAGTATGAATTCTGTCATCTCATTGGCCCGCATAATTAATATTCGAATTTGTAAGGGTTTTACAATATGACATTGTACCATTAACGGTGTACATGGTTCTCCTAACAATTTCGTTTTTTCAATGTATATATAATTATATTATATGTTTTTCATATACGTACACAGAGAAAACATATATATTTAACAATTTACTATATCATATATTAAAATTTTCTATACGTAAGTCGAATATAATATTGTGTGCATTCAAAAGTCAGACATTAATATCGTAAATAAATGGATATATATTTTCTCCGTGTATGAAAATAAAGAAAAACTATCTATATAGTTTCTGATACAAGATATAGTAATCTGTATAACATTTTCAAATATTATATTTCACTTTTGATATATAATATATATTATAAATTATATATAAAAGAAATTGTTCGATATACTGTGAATAATTTTACAAATTTTACCATGTTAGATTACAAACTTACGATAATGCTGATAAACGTAAACATATAACCGTGATAAATTGACGTTCAAAATTGGCAAAAGTTTGACAAAAATGACCATACAGTGGGCAGAAATAATATTTGCAAACGTTTATTCACATTTTTCTGCATTAATTGTATCCATCCCGGCAAAAAATTGGCAACGTTACATTTTTGTTTGCACAAATTTCAATTAGATTTATTCCATTACGCACCTATAATTCATACACAAGTATATAAATCAATGGCTCAATTGCGCGTATTTTATCATGCAAATGTTTTAAATGCCATTCGCGGAGATCGCAAGAAGTGTTGATCACTTAGAGATGTGTAATTGTTCAGATGTTCCGTCTGTAAAAGTGCAACCGCAACCACACTAACGATAAAGTAACAGCCAAACAGATGGCGTACGGCTGCCTATTCGTTTGTTAGTTATGCTAGTATTTTCCCACTCAGATTATACAACATTTAACTATTCCCATCTCTTGCAACCTTAACGGTCCCAAAGTCGCATATTTTGAAACGCTTTAGCTGGCTTAGTTCGCCGAACTGTTAGCAATAGCGTTTGGAAATAAATATGATTCGAGAGCGCGGTGTCTAATAGAATTGTTATTATTATGCCCGTACGTACATCAAAGGCTAAGTGAATCGTACTCATTACTATGATTTTTAGTCCATAAATTACACTCCATTCTCGGAATCGGCGCGTCTCAATAAAAAAATAATCCGGCGTCCGTTTTTGTTATCTTTTATTATTTGAGTTGATTATACGCTGCGCTAATATCTTCTTTTCATAAGAAATTTTTTAAAGGGATGCAAGCAGAATAAACCATTAAATTACCGGCAATTTATTAGAAGCTTTGCCCGTTGTCAGTGTGGCGTAAGAAAAAACAAATCCCCCCTTCCCCCTTTCCCAACGATCAATTATACAATTTAACAAATGGCGCGTAAAAACGTTGCGAGTCAATAATATAATTACATTTAATTGTATTAAAATAAAATTACTTTTCATAAACCGTTTTTCAAACAACCGCAATAAAACTTATTATTATTATTATTATTATTATTATTATTATTATTATTATTATTACATACACGTTCGTGAACTTGCACGTCGACATGTATATCGCTATTGATACAACCATTATACACCTCCTCGTTATCTGAAATGAATATTGCCCTTACTCGTCGATAATTGTTCGATATTGCAATCGACGAAATAGTTTTATCCCCTCGGATTCTCCGATCGCGTCTTATTAATAATTACTGGAATGGAACGTTCCAAGTTCGAAAGTGTATTTATAAAGCGGAATTGAAATTTATTCGCTAATTATGATTTTTATTTTGCATGCGCGGATGCCCCTTTTTCCGCGCGCACCAATCAGCGAATTTTATTCATTTCATGAGAAACAATCCCATCGCGCTGGATGGATACCCGCGCGTTGTTTCGCGCTCGCCAGAACGGATCCCGAACGAATCATTAGCGATGACTGTTTCTACTCGATAAAATTACCTCCCTAATCGGCATAATCTTATTAAGCCGAACATTCCTCGAGGCAGTCATTCCCGCCGCCGAATACCGAAAATTCTTAACGAATTATTATTCGGAAACTGCGCTCGCCGCACGAATCGGCAATTAGCTGCCGTGGACGAATCCCGTATCGCGGAGAAGTAGCGCCGCGCTTCCCTCTTCGTTTCACCCGCAGCCTGTGCCCGTGCTTGTCTTCGTCCGCTCTTCCCACGAGGGGTCATTATGACTTCCTGGGCGTTGCGGAATGACGAGAAAAAGAACGACGAGCGATGCGGAGTCTCGCGTGCGCGATTTTAACTCAGGGAATGGGACAGCGCTTTGACGAATATATATATATATATATACACATACACATATACACTGATATACAATCGTTAGAGGAACTATGTGATCGTTAGTCGTACAATTTCGCATTGAACAAATCTTACAATTTGAATGGCAATCGATGTCGGCCGACGAGATAACGGCATTGAACTGGTTTAACCAATGAGAAGCGTCAAAATGTTACAATGTAAATTGTACAATTTCATTTTCTCAGTGTATAAGACAACGCAATTTTGCCGCGAAAAGTATGGAAATCGTCGTAATCGACAAAGGATTTGACAACCCGAGTTAAAAATTTATAAGCCTCCGTTCAACCTCGAAAAAACGCGGAAATTTTCATTTTCCAGTTTAAAAAAGACTCAAATTATTTTCACTAAAACTTTTAAACATACCGTTTTAACTTTGAATGCTGTATTCTCGAATATAATTCAATATATAAATGTTCTTATATAATCCATAAGTATAATTAAATATACACGTATTAAGCAAAAGGGATGGGGAAAATATTTATTTCGAAGTTAAAATAATAGATTTAAAGATTTTAATGGCAATAATTAGAGCCTCCTTTTATCCTCGAATTGTGCGAAAATGGAAATTTCCGTACTTTTTGAGTTAGAAAGGAAGCTTAAAATTCTGGCTCGGGACATCGCACAATCAGCGCCTCACTTTTACGTCACAGTTTGGCATCGAAATGCGTTAATCGTTCATTGGTGGTCTTTTTATTTTTATCAGCCTGTATGATGCACGGGATAAAAAGTTGTAAACGCGGTGTAGTACATCTTGCGCGTCTAGTTTGACTATGTATGGCGCGGAGAGTGCGTGTATGTTATCCGCGATGTTAAACTAGGCACTGTATTTTTTTTGTTTTTTTTTTTCTGAGTTCGGACGATTTAAAAAATTGCTGAAACCCGGATAAACCATCATTAAGGATAGCATAGAGCGCGCCATTCATTCAACTGAAACGCCATTTTGAAGACAAGTGGCTACCTTCGACAATTACATTCCCACAAAATGTATAATTTAATTTAATGGCAGGTCTGGCGCGACGCGGCGAAACCGTTCGCTAATTTTCCATATATCGAACGCGCGTTGGCACATTAATGAAATGGGTTCCGTTTGATAACAGAC
Organism: Psilanteris sp. ZL-2020; assembly: GCA_022817085.1. NCBI lineage: Eukaryota > Metazoa > Arthropoda > Insecta > Hymenoptera > Scelionidae > Psilanteris > Psilanteris sp. ZL-2020. Next base: position 3,188 of record JABFQC010006422.1, on the reverse strand, counting down.
GATTGACTTCGTAATAAGTTAATTTGCTGATACGCCGTATGCGATTAAACTATCATCGTGCCAATCGACGTCGATTTTTCTTCGATCGCGCGACGCCGCTCGATTGGTGTATTAAAGGATCATCCACAATGAACGCATACGTACTGACGGAACGCAAAAGACACGCGTCATGACGCACGTAAATATACAGACTTTGTATGTCGCTACGTAAGTCATGACGCGCGTCTTCGGCGTTCCGTCAGTACGTATGCGTTCATTGTGAATGATCCTTAAATATCGCGCGCGGAAAATTGAAACAGCTTGCGTTTGGGTAGAAAAATGCGACTCTGACTTTCGACGTCGGCGATGAACGCCGGATTCATCGTCAATTTCACGACGGAAGTCGTGAGAGCTTTCTCAAATAGAAAGTTTCGCGTGTTCAGCAAGCCAGGGCAGCTAATAATCCGCGCAGTAATTAAATTGGACAAACGCGAAAGGTCGGTTGATCATAATGAACGAATGAAATCTGGGATTAATATATATATATATACGCACAGAAATATTTTGTAGATACACGCAGAAAAATGTTGCATTAAAAATGACTGAAAGTTCAGTAAATATTATTCAAAACACAGTAACTCACGGACAAAACAAAATTTCAGTCAAAAATTACCGAAATTTTCAGTAAACATTGATGAATGTTTGTAAATATCTGCCGAAAATTCATCATCTTTGCAGTAAAAGTTTGTTATTTTTTGACTGAATTTTTGTTTTGTCCATGAGTTAATGTGTTTTTGAATAATATTTACTGAACTTTCAGTAATTTTTCATTCAACAAAACTGTTTTGTTGTTGTTGTTGTTGTCCAACAAAACAAATAGTTTTGTTGGGTCAACAAAATATGATTTAAATTCGATCATTTTGTCATATCGTTCATGTTTTTTGAATCAACACACTAATTTTGTAAAAGCATATTAAACGTTTCAGTAAAAGTGTAAATATTTGCAAAATATTTTATTGAAATCATATACTTTACAAACAAATTGACAAAATACGCTTAACAAAATAATTTCTTTAAATCAACTATATCATTTTTGTGCGGGTATATATATATGGATACATATATATATGATCCGGGCGCGTTTGATCAACTGCTCATATGCCATTCGCGTTTCGGGACTTTTCTGTAAATATATATATATATAATATGTGCGTATATATACTAAGTTCGATTCGAAATCTTCGTACTTACTGCACGCCGAGGAACCGTCGCTTTGAACAACGCGCGTACTAACCTGAAACAAAACCAAATATTTAAGTTCGCCTTTCTAAAACTCCGCATATTTGTTTAATTGCTATTGAATATATTATCAGTTAATTATGCATGCAATAAGAAATTGTATTTTTCATTTTGCAGCTCACACGTTTTATATGGTTGCGTGCAATTAACTTCTTCCTGTATGTAAATGAATAATGAAGTTGATTTCACATTAAGAATTAAAAATACTATACTAGGACGAAACATAAATTATTCACAAAGCGTAAGCGTTGTTGCCTCTGTGTCTTTTATTATAAGAGTCGTAATGTTATTATAAATTACAAATAATGACGCGTACTTGACACGTTCGGTTCGAATTTTAAGATTGACACCATTACGAATCACGGGGAACAAATTCAGTGCGAGCTTTTTGTTGTCATTTTGTTGCAATTAATGGCATAATTTAATATATTATATTAGGTAGCAAAGTTTTGTTATTTCAGATAAATAACTATATATACATTCTAAAAAGTCGGCGGTATAACAATCTAAAAGTCTTATTTTAAGATTTTATTTTATTTATAGAAAAAGCATCTTGTTATAAGATACACGAAAAAATACGTAGAAAAAGGTCCATTAATATATGACATTGTTTACAACTGTTTATGTACCGTTTTGTGTGATGTTTATGTCTTTATTTCTGTGAAAATTTTCAGATTTAAGACACTTGATTTAGCGGAGTACATAAAATGAGATAGATATTTGTAACAATTGTATTTGTTACAACAATACGCAATTAGAACTTTTCACTAATATGCATACACATCTGAGACATAAAGTACACATAAATATTCATGTTATAAGACACGCTTTGCAAATTTACGACGCGTTTCACTACTGCGTTGTATACAGTTTTGCGCTAGTTTTAATTAATCATACAATTAACACGCGGCACGGATTTTGGAAACAAAAAGTGTGAAAAAGTTAGTCTACCGGTTACGCGTTTTTCAACAATTAATTACAAACAAAACGTACGCGCGCGAGATAATAAGATTGATCGCGGAACTTAATGGCGACAAAAAATGTTTTTCGCGCACCTGTCTTATGAATTAACCCGACTCGCGGTTTGCGTCATATATATGTATATATATATATTTCACGCAAATCAAATTAATCCACTTGTCCTAATTCAAATTATCCTCATCCATCGCCGTGCGATTTTTGAGAAACATATTTATATGTATAAATTGCGTTAATCGCGCACGAATCGGATATTTAAGGCGCATAAATAAAAACGCGAATCGAAATTAATCTTATTGATATTGACCAGTCGAAACCGCGCATAAAAGTCGAGCGCAAACATTTCTCATCCACCGCGGTGCATGTTGCAATTTATCGATTATTAAAAATGTATTATTTTTCATTCGAAATTGCGTCCGATTTGAAGCAATTATTTGCTTCGCCTGGTATACAAAAAAAGAAAAAAAAACCGTCGTTGTATATACAAGAAAAGTGTTTACAGCGATTTATAAAGATACACGAAAAGGGTGGGGTTGATTAATGGCCGAAGAAAGAACAAGTAAATAGTGGCTGAGGCTGCTACGTCACGCGTACATCGAATTTTAAAAGTACTCGCCAGAAACAGGCCTGAAATGTTCGTATGACTTTCATTTTTCGAGATTGGTAACCGATGCCACAAAAAAGTGACAGTGTGATTAATGATACAAATGGAATCGCTTTTGCGGCATTGCGCGAACGAATAAGTTAACCTGCGCAAGATAAACGCAGATAAACGCAATTCAAGCGAGGTAAGTTAAATAAGGAGGAATGAGCTGAGGATTTGCAAACGTGTTCATATATATCGGTAAGGAAGTTCCGATCGACCGTTTCATTCTTGGGGCAGTTCGGCTTTAAATTAACAATCGAACGTAATTGTAAGACAAACAAATAGA
>JABFQC010006421.1:0-10789 GCA_022817085.1 Psilanteris sp. ZL-2020 | reverse complement strand
GGCCTTAAAAATTCTTTGAAATAAACAAATTAAAGAAAAATATAGATCGCACCTATATATCCCCCAAAAAATTACATTTACTTGAATTTCATAAAAAATGTATAATTGACAATATTATTTTAAATTATTCAATGGTGTATGAAGTTAAATTTGGGGTTTGCGATAAACGTATAAATCCTAATTGTTAATGTTCTTATTAGCATAAATCTATATTTTATAAGATTTATGAATGATTAACTTACTTATATTTGTAAACGAAACGAGATTTGTTCCCGAGATGTATTAATAATAGTACTAATAACAATAATAATAATAATAAATTCGGGTAATTAAGAATCATCCATTAATTTGATTCTACAAACATCGTGCATCTCACTTAACTGCTTTCAATTGCCTGCAATGTAATTTTAATTTTTGTCACGTATGTTTTGTACGATCATAAATAAATGTCTCCAAAATCAGTACCGCGTAAAATTTGCAACAGAATCAGTCATGTTTGAATTCTTGAACCGTAATAACTTTTGTTTGCGTGTATAAAAATATATTTTGTACGTCAAAATACAAAATACTACACAGAGAAAAATAAAATTCCAATTTTACTATAAAATAAACGAAACTGTCCCTGGAAGGAACAAACTTCAAATTTGTCTAACAAATTATGGTAAAATAATTTCATAAACAAGAAAGAAAATACTATGTTTATGCCACTATTTTACCATAATTTATTACACAAATTTGAAGTTTGTTCCTTCCAGGGTCAGTTTCGTTTATTTTATAGTAAAATTTCAATTTTATTTTTCTCCGTGTAAATAAATGCACAAAATATAAAACATTATAAAAAAAGTGTTATCATTAAAATCCACGTTACTTTATTTCAGATGCGTTTTCAAGTCAAAATCCAATTTGCAGCGATATGGGTTGTATTAAATGTTGCCAGTTTAATTAATGGAGAGGTCGAATATATTCCATACGAAGTAAAAACGTTAATTGATAATAAACCGCTAACAAGATACAGATACGAAATGATGAATAAAATTCAAGAAATGGATGGATTCAAGAATAATAGATTTGAAAACGCGGCAGCATACTCGTACGACCACAAACAGCCGACGAAAGGTGAATTATACAAAGATCAGTATTATATAGTAACTAATAATGATGAAATAAAGAAAAAGAGTGAGCAGAGTAAGTCCGCCGAATTTAAAAGCGCTCCTAATTTGATAATCAACAATCGTAAGAAGGATATTGTGATGAAAATGAAAGCACTGGAAAGTGTTTTGGATGACGACGAAAAAGGTTCTCGAGAGTCGGAAATACTGCACTCCTTGCATGAAGAAATAAAACTGTCACCGTACATGACTAATGAAACAAAAAGAATTGCTAGGCAAGTCAGAAAGCAAAGACCAGGATTCTTTTGGACTTTAATCCGAGTGACGTTCGAAGTAAGTTATTTGATTTGAATATCATTAAAGAAATGTTCTAGTTTTATATTTTTCATTTTCACTTCATTTTCTTAACGCGCTATTCGCACTATCATTTATTTACTTACATTTAGTAATTTATCTTATGTTGAGATACAATTCAATGATTTATAAACAATTATAAATTATAATAAATCAATTGTAGTTGTTATTTAAAAATTGTTATATAAGTTAAACATTTAATTATTAATTTCTTATATGCTCCTTTGTGAAATAACATTTAGAAACAATTTTATATGCAAAAAAGGAAAGTTGGCAAAGATAATAAACGTAAAAATTTTTAAAAATTACTACTAACATAACTGGTAGATGCACGTTCTACTTGTTCCAAACGTGGAAAACATAATACCAAAATATTCTCCCATAAATTATACATCATGCATTATGCTAACAACTATTATTATAAATTATTATTTTCATTTGTGTAAAAAATAAAGTTATTTTAATAATATCCATTACATATATAATAGTCTCTACTTTAACAGTGCTATTATTAATTTTGGAATTCTTTACAAAATCTTGAAAAATATTATATCAATTGCATGATCGAAACCAATATATTTTCTATGCGAATAAGGGAATGAACAAATTATTTAAATAAAAATGAATATACAATATTTATATTATGCACTGAAAAAATGAAACTGTTTAAGAATTGTGTAAAATATAATTATTTAAGCTTTCAAAAATTATTTTTAATATTCATATATAAATATTATTTGTTTATTAATAATAATAAGAATGGAAAAAAAATATAATTGTTTCTTAATACATGTTAATCTATATAATTTTATACACATTTCATATTTCAAATTATACATATTTCATCAAAAAGCCCCTGTGTAACTGATATTCTACATACATATAAAATGAGGTGTTTACATACGAAGTAGGAGTTCCAGGGTAGAGTAATATTTCGAATTATGAATTCATTTATAAAATAAGATTATTATAAATACAAAACTATATTGAACAAAGTAAAGAACTATTCGAATACACTGCAAAAATGAATATCTTAAACGTATCTTCATTCAAGATACCATTGTTTTCATTTAAGAGTCAAATGTCTTAATATCGGATGCACCAAGTTTTCGTATGAAGGCTGCTTATGTCTTTAACTAAGACGTGTTGGTGGTCTTAATGTAAAATGTTTATGGTATTTGTTTTTGCAGTGTAATTACTTTTATTTTAAATTATAACGAATAAAATTTTACATGAAAATAATATATCTTATTTTGTACTCTTAAGAGTTAAAAAAATGAAATATATATGGATATAGCAGAAAAAATATAACAGCGAAAAATTCTAATCCTCTTCTATAAGCAATAATTTCTAACGAAAAAATAATTGACTGTTGTATTAAAATCATTTAAGTTAGTTATTTCCAATTCAAGTTAGATATTGTTTCTAAATAACAGTAATTTTTTGGTAATCGCCGATATAAACAATTTGATACGTTTACAACTAAATAATATTACACGTAGAAAATGTTAACGATCATCTTCCGTTTATCATATTATTATATTAAAGATTTTGATTTCAGACAATCGAAGACACACGTAAAGCTATACGACAAATAGCTCGTTATATTAATAATAGTATAGCACCAGATAATCCTAAAAAGATACAAGCTACTGCCAATAGTATTCAAGTACAAACAAAAACGATAAAAGATAATTCTACGACTACTATGAAACCAACAACCACAACTCAAGGTTCCATTATATCAAGGTCCGCACTTGTAAATATAATTGCAAGAAATATCCGAGGGTTGATAAAATTATTTAACCTCGAATGGTCTGATGCTTGGAAAGTAAGTAATTTTTTCTACTAATTTTGTATTTGTTTTCTAATTTTTTATTATAAATTTAATAAGCATCTACTAGAGAAAACAGTTTTAAAAAATGTGGTGCAGAATATATTGAATCTAGTTTTTGAAACTTGACAAAGAACTGAAATTTAATTTAAAATTTAATAAAAAATTTAAATGATGAGGTAACAAAAATCGAAACAAAAATATTTCTTTAATTTTAATTCAACTTACTTAATTTCATAAATGTTAGTTTTCGTATTTTTTGTAATATATTAAACATAAACAATTATTTTATGATATTTTTAGTCATTTCAAATCTGAAATTTCATTAGTGAATAAAGCAAGTTACGTTCAGTATACAAATTAAAAATTTCTTAAATATATTGATTTTGAATTTGTAGACAAAAATCCATACAAACTCCGTGTTTCTATAGTATTTGTACATTAACAAAAAATTGACACTCATTTTGATATCTTATGTCATAAAACACTATTAATAATGTAAATGTATTGCTAACTTGCTAATCTATGTAGAAAAAATAAACATATGGGCTTAAAAATTATTTTGCAATATCAACAACCAATGTTGAATATTTTATTACTCAAGATAAATAGTGATATTCTAAAATAATACTTTAATTTAGAAAACATATTTTGTATGTATAATGATTAATTTGATGACCCAAATTGCATGTTTTTTTCTTCAAAAGTTATCTCGAACTGTATACATTTTTTATCGTTATGCAATTATAATGTTTTTTTTTTAATAAACTAAACAAGTTTCTCTCTTGCATAAATGGACTCTATAATTATAATATCACATAAAAAGTGATACATATACTGTATATTTTAAAATTCTTTTATATCATCGGAGATGTTTCAGATGATCTAGAAAAATTTTGATTTCTAAATGCGTTGGTATTGTAAGATTATACACAGATTTTTAATACTATTAGCGAACTAAGTACTGATTTAATAACATTTTATCCATGCACAGTGGGTTATTTTTAATGGCATACGCGACTTGTAATATGTATAGGACATTATGCACATTGTTTAAACTTTCAAAACTGTGAGATAAAACTACATGTACGTGCTTCTTCTTTAACAAAGTCCATAAATAAACTTAAAATTTATGTATTGTTTTCAATTTATTTTATGACTTCGCAATTTATTTTCCATAAGAACTTAACTTTCAAGAATCTTAACATAGAAAATTAAAAAATTTAATAAGTAAGGATGCTTCAGTTTTATTATTAATAATGAAAATGCATTTATAAATTGTATGACTTATCGTAAAACAATTCTATAATAATATATAAAATACATTATATAATAAAAATAAAATAATTGCAATATTTAAATTCATATATATTGCTCTTAATTTCATAATAAATTAATATCAGACTCATATATAATCTAATTTTTGTTTATTATTCAATAGATACATTTTTTGTTACAGCAATCACAAAAAACAGTAAATGAATTCAGAAACAATCTTGGAAAGCAAGTATTTTCATATCTTCAGGATAACCCAGATTTTTATTAACCATCATATAGGTTGAGGACGTTTGTAAATTTACTAATCTCCGATATTCAGCAACGTGCAGTGGCCAAAGACACAACTATAAAAGGCGTTTATATTTATTGTATTTATTAATTTATTAAAAAATCTTTTTAAATGAAAATAATATCTTATGATCATGATTATCAGTATTTTTTATACGAAATTTGCAAGTTAATCATTAAATGATGCAAAATGTAATATTTATGAGATTCTCTGATCAAATAAATATTCGATTTTAGAATTATAAAACCATTTTAAAAGTAGCTAATATGCATGTGAAAAATTTATATTACGAAATATTTTATTGGAACTTAAATTTTAAATTGTATATAAATTATTTACATGTATCTGTTTATATTTAAACAATTTAGAAGTGTGTATATGTAAAAGGAACAATTTATACTCACAGAATCTTGTAAATTTTAAACAACGAGTTAATCGAGATAATGTATATTGATAATAAAGCAATTTTTTAAAAAAAATCTATACACTGTAACTATCTTTTATTTGAATTGAACGATGATAGTAAAAATAAACATCTCTTAATTTTTGTATATACTTTTACATATACATATTTTTCATTTAATAAATTACACAGATGTATATAATCTACAAAAGCATTATAAATGTTTTGCATTAGAAATATCATTGCTAATATATATGTTAAGTCATCATATATATTGTATACAAATATTTTTTCAATGTTTTTGATTAAATTAGTATCCCTGTATAAACTATATATATTTATTATCACTGCAACCGCTGCAAACATAAGTATCATGAAAATATCTTAATAAAATGCACAATGTCTTTAATAACAACTTTTGTGTATTAAATAAGATATTTAAGAAAATCTTAAATGAATAAGAGATCGATGGCTTAATAACCTGCACAATTATTTTTACTTAAATCACTTATCGTCTTAAAGTATGATCTACCTTTCATCAATTTTGCAACTTTAATAATACTTCTATGATACAATTACACATTTTCTTTCGTACAATTTGCATTCGATTTAATAATTACAACAAAAAACTATTTGAGCTCTAAAACTATTTATATATACAAATCCTTCCAATTGTTAAAAATTCGCAATAATTTTTATTTATTTGGACACAGCGAAGAGTAACGATTTTATATAACATTTGCAAGCGATCTTGCACAAGACAAATTCCCGTGTTTTGAAAGTATTCAACTCCAAAGAAATTGATCGGAGAGAAGGTTCACGCAGCAGCTATTTTGGTGAACGTTGATTGGTGGGAATTGATGTGGGATAGGTCGATGATTATGCTTATAGAAGGATTCACAGAACGGGGAGGTAATTCGTACGATGACACTGGACCTCATATCACTTGCACTTTCACGACAAACTCGATCACCGGTTGCTGAAAAATGAATCGTTCCAACATTTTCGCATTGTCGCTCATCGTCATCGTAACGTCACCTATCCTCGCCGTAAGTTGTCATTTGGAATTAATTTTTAAATTAATTATATTCCAATTCAATCTTGTGTAACAATTGTTATAACATTAGTTCTGTGATGAAAAATAGATTAATTCAAATGAAAGTAACATTCATAAAACGATTCTTAACAATTCGCGTATAATAGTAAGTTTTCATTTAACCGTTAAATAACTAATTTAGATAAACAAAACGCACGTTTCAAGAGTAAGGTAAAATTATTTACTTTTACTTTCGAGACCCACTTGATATTTGGACAGCTTACAAGAGAAAGTCTGACAATAAAAGGACAGAATGGATACAAAGTTAAAAATGTTTAAAAGTTTACAAATGCTCTAAAATCAAATATGTATGTTTCTTGCACAAACGTCACAGTGAACGAAGCAAACTGAGTAGACAGAATTTTTGACGTAAGTTCGAATACCATTTGTGCAGCATTTATGACGAAGCATTAGCAGAGGTTCATTTGCATCGGGACTCTCACTGTTTGAGCGCTTCACTAAGCTAACCAATAATAAGAATTTTCATGATCGTAAAAATGTACTATTTGTGCCAAAGAAACTCGAAGCTACACAATGAAATAAGATGAATAATTTATATAATAAAAATAATGTAATAACATTTTCATATCCACCAAAAATATTTGAAATTCTACAATTAACTATTCTTAATATAATTTACTGATTTTGTATAAACATTTATAGTTCTTTTTATATAATGTAAACTAATTAATATGCCATATCAAGATGTTATATATAATACTTATATAAACTACTTGGCCAATGGAAAACAGTACAAGTTTTAAATGTATCCCTAATATGTGGCGTGGAATATCAGTAAATGGTTAACAATAACTTCAAATAAAGATAAATGATATATTAATGTGTTAATATTACGAATAACTTGACAAGATCAATCAATGAAGACAATTACAAAAAATAATAATTGCAATATTTTGCAACAAACACGGCAGTGTCCTTTTTGTATATAATATACAATATATAATCTACTATATCTATTTTGTCATCTATTTTATATACTTTCAAAAATTATAATATTAAGAAGTTCGAATAAACTAAAATTAAAAATTGTTGAAGATTTAAACTAATCAAATTTTAAACGATTCATCAACAAATTTTCATTTCTTTCTTAATACATGATAGATTCGTCAGTCATCTCCCAAAGCAACAAATAACTTAATCCAACCCTCGGATGATTATTATAACGTTAAAAACAAGAATATCCTACGTTATCGCAGAGATACTGAAGATTATTCGGATTCAGAAGAAGAACGAACATTTCATCGAATTAAAAAAAAGAAGCATAAATTTCAGCATCATCAGAAACCATCCCATTATGGATACTTCGGTCAGCCTATTTTATTTCCAGGGTATCAGAGTCGACCTCCCGTTTGGAAACCTCCTCAAGCAATTTCGCAATTCGTAAACTTATTTAATCCTGGAAATCATGGAAGTTATGGTAATGTTTCTAAACATATTTCAAATGAATTTCAATTGTTCAACATACTTATTTATATATATTCTTTATTTTATTATAACTATATCGTTATATACTAAATAATAAAATAATCTAACTTGATTCTCCTAAAAGATCATAAAATAATATTAGTATAGTTTTATGAATTACTAAAAAGTTGTTTTGATTAAAAATATTAATGTTTTGCAGGAAATCATAAACCACATCATAAACCTCATCATAAACCATATCACAAACCACATGGAAGTGATTCATCAAATCATTATCAAGTGTGGGAAGATACGCAAGAAGATTGGCCAAACACATGGTCTGGAGGATTTTTTGGACTCAGCCCTCAGTATCAGTATCCAAATAGATATCAAAACAAAGTAGCCCCAAGAAGTGGTCGTGAATATCGTTCTTATACAACAGCTCCTATAATATCCACTACAAACGCTGATTTATTAGTTGACAAAGACAATTCGAACAATATAAATTTTCCTGAAAAGGATACAGTAACTTTTAAAAATTAATCACATAATTAAACATTATATTACAAAACAAATTTTTATTTTATTAATTAATTTCCAGAAGAGTTTTTAGAAATTAATTTATAAATCATTAATTAATTTTTTAATTATTTTACAATCTTGAGACATATTTTTCATAAATTGAAATATATATAAACAAATTATATAATTAAAAATTAAGTCATTTTAGAAAACAAAAAAATGTTTGTTTGTTTTTGTAAGAACATACATTATTTATGACTATGGAATTACAATATATAATTATTATATTAAATAAAAATAATATTATCGAATATACGAAGATTAATCGATCAAACATAATTTGATTTCTAAATTTTATGTCGCTTTTAACATATTGTATGTTAATATCGTAAAAAAACATTTTAAATCATCTTATAAATTTCTAGTACTGAATCTTTGAATTTTAAATTACAAATTTAAATAATTTTATATATTATTACGATATAATAATTTAAAAAATTTATTTAAACAAGAGTTTAAGTCGATTTTACGACTTCTTAAAAGTTTTCTATACAAAAGTGATATTTTTATTCCAATAGGTAATTGTACTTTATCATTCACGTATATATAAGGACATCGTTATATCTTATAGTTATTACAAATTATACATATAATTAAATGTCAGTTATTATTGCGATTTATCATTATAATATTATTTAATTTTTATATGTCGTATTATTGTAAAATATATTCAATTTTAATTCGAGTTGTTTTCGTGAAAAAATATAAAATAAAAAATTTATGTTTTATATTAAAATGGAACTATTCTGCGAAAATAGTAAAAAACTAAAACAAATTTATTAAGGTGTAGATGTGTCCTCGTTTCATAATCAAATGAATTATTGTAATCCAAATTATATCTATAATACCGTTTAAAAATGTTTAACTTATTCAAATCACAAACAAATAATTAAATAAACCAAAAACAAAATCAGCAATAAAAGCAATCATATCATAATACTTGTTAATGTCTTTATATAATTAATTGCTCCGTTTACTATATTTGTTATAAAAATAAACGTTAATTCACTCAAAAATAGAATTAGTTTTTTTAGAAAAAGTTATATTTTTTTGATATAATATTACACAAATTATTCAGTCTCTCTTATTTGACTGATTACCTATATTTGTATACACAAAATATTATATGTCCAACCGAGTCATTTTTGACTAAGAATAAAACTCACTTCGACAATTCTAATTATCCAAATATCAATATAAGTAATTCGTTTATAAGTTACCATATTCCTATATACATATAATAAATACTTTCATTCAAAAGAATCTCGTGAACAATTTTTACATTAAACAAATTTTAATAAATTTGTCACTAATAAATCATAAATACAAATGATTAAAAATACGCATAACCATGTAGCTTATTATTAATAATAATATTCCTCAAAATATTACAATTTAAATTTTATTTCAATATTACGTTGCCGAATATATTTATTTTTATAATTTACCCATTATAATTGTATATAATTATAATTATCCATGGAGATATAAATTTCATATACATTTACATAAATGCTATACACTTTATGAAATCGTAACATATATGTATGTTAGTTTAGTTTTGAAAACTACCCTGTTAAAAAAAATACTACAATAGATACTGAATAGACCTAATAATGTTATTAGTTTTTATGCAGCTTTTGTCCAACAAAATTAGATAAATTCATTAGTTCGTTAGTTTCACAAGGTTTTACAGGGTATCCTGTTAAAAATACTTATAAAAACTAATAATTTAAAAAAAAAATTATGGCATATCCAGATATCATTTGAAAATTATTGATAGAAGTTTTATTTTAGTAGTGCCAAACTCACAAACTAATGAATTCTTATTTCCTTGAGAAAAAGTCATAAAAACCAATAGGGTTATTAGATCTATTAATATCTATTAAGTTATTTTTTAACAGGGTAATAAATATACAAACATAAATATAAAATCAAAATAATAAAAAAAAATGTTATGGCTTCATGAGAATTAAGTCTAGTGCGTGTTACTTATTCGGTCCATTAAAGGACCTACCATTACCCCATTCTCACACTGAGAAAAATACATAGGAAAAATTACCACATAAATAGTAACATAATTTTAATAAATTATGCGGTTGTTATTTTAGTAGATTATATAGTATAGTTTAGTATATTATATTATATAATTAGTATATTGTACATTAGTATATTATATAATTTTCATAGCATTTTCAAGTATACTCCAGTGTTACTATTTATATAATAATTGTCTTCTTATATTATTTTTATAGGAAGATCTTATCAATTTTTAATGAGTGACTACATATGGATATTTTATTACCCGTAAAATATGGTCTATCATATTTATTTTTTGTCATAATGTGGGCTGCTTTTTATGAAAAGATTTATTTGATTAATATAATGTGTTCTATTAAGAATCTGATTATATGTGCCA
>JABFQC010006420.1:0-10789 GCA_022817085.1 Psilanteris sp. ZL-2020 | reverse complement strand
ATTGTAATTAGTTTAAAATTAATTTAAGAAATTAATACTTTTTATTAGATACAAAGGTTCAAATCCTAGATATGTACTGTAGGAGAAACTGTAAATTTATTCTTTTTTTAATAAAATATAACTATATTATACATGAAGCCAATTTGCGATATATTAATTTATATATAGAAATTTCATATATAACTAGAAATAAATGAGAAAATTATATAAAGTAAATGAAACAATGTTTATTGAATAAATATTTATAGGTAAAATTTCAAAATGGAGTAATTCGATGTGTGGAATAAAGCATATATTTATTATAATGAAAAATTTATTATTTATATGCTATTTAACAATTAATCCTATTTTACAAGAGGCTAATTATTTATGTACGGTTAAATGTAACAGTGCATAAAAGACATTAAAGCAAAATTATTTTACATAATTATATTTAATACAACTATATTATAGTAAAACGCAAGTTATACTATAAGGTACTTTTAAATATACATTATAAAATTTTACTGCGATTAATATGTACATTACATGAACATGAAAACGATATTTTCTAAATTTATAAAGTTCATTAAATTTTAATACTTTTCATCATTACACCCACACGATACATTAAAATAAAGAAACATATCCAACGATTTCATGTATAAGCTGTTGTTTTTGTTTTCGTTGGACACACCCCTACATAAATTCAACGTTGTCGCAATATTTATGTGCAACGGTTACTTAATTATGATGTATTTATATTCCAAAACATTATGTTTTATCAAAACACTATTAGCCTAGTGGTTAAATGCTGCAATTTACGATTGAGTTCGAATCTATTACACGATTTTTTAAAATATAAGTTTATAATTTCTGAATAAATGGATTATGTAAGTTTTACATATTATGAAATAATTTATTATTTTGTTTTAACATTTTATATTTTGTCAGCATTAATATAGGAGCACATAAACGTTGCATTACTGTAGAGGCACGTATAAACATATTATATATACATATATCAAGCTAACATTTCGACGACACGGAAATATGACAACACAGCAAAATGGCGCCTAAATGTAGGTTGCAAAACCAGTGAAAATATATCAAACTTATATTTCGACGACAGACCCTCAAAAGACAGTGCTGGGGTCCCCTAGGATTTTGAGTTTTGGGTTTGGCTAGATTTTTTAAGGGGGGAGGGATAGCCGCCCGTATCCCTTTGTGAGTGGCCGAAGGTCGCTCGATGTGCCAAAACAATTTTGCACACGAGTAGTTATGGAGCTCTAAAGTAGGGTATCGCCAAAATGATGGATGGACATGCATATATATATATAGCAGTCCATATAAATGCCCCAGTAGCAGGGTTTCAGTTTACAATTTAGAGTTTAGAGTTTACAATTTAAATTGTAAAATGGACACAAAGTCAATTTGGATAAAAATGTATAAATTGTATTAAATTGTTTCAAATAGCAACCAATAAGAAGCCAGTTTTCAACACACAATGAATTGTACATAATTGTATTAAATTGTAAAGATATAAGACTTTCCAAATATTACAATTTAATACAATTATGTACAATTTGTAATAATATATCTTTACAATTTAATGCAATTACGTACAATTCACTTTGTGCTGAAAACTGGCTTCTTATTGGTTACTATTTGAAACAATTTAATGCAATTTATAATTTTTATCCAAATTGACTTTGTGTCCATTTTACAATTTAAATTCTAAATTCTAAATTGAAACCCGGCTATTGGGGCTGACTCCGGTATTTTGCATACTATGGAAATATGGCATCAAGTTAAAAAGTATCTGAAAGCATCATTTCATACTTGCATGAAAAAGGTTGAATGCCATACTCATATATACCACTTAATGAAGCGGTGGTTTTGAATACATTCCCATATTTGCTACCACTCATAACTGCATACTGGAGTCCCCCGATCTCGTACGTTGGAACTAGACCTCAGCAACAAATTAATGCATAATTTAGCACACGCATTCCTGTAAATACAGAGCTCTAAATTGGACCTTATTTATTTACAATGGAGGGTACATATCTAGAAGTTTATGTAACGAGACCTTTCTGGATATAAAACCAATTTAACGGGTGGTATTTTTAAGGACCGTCCTCAAAATGATTGTGTTAATTAAAGGAACTTTTGAGGACAGACCCGTAAAAGACGATGCTGGGGCCTCTCGATGTCGTATGTTAATTTTGTTTAATATTTTAAAGGAGCGGATGGGTGAGCGAAGCCCTCGAGACCCTTTAAATCAAACATTAATGCTTATATTATATCTACATAAAACGCTACCAAATTAAATATATTTATTACCTTTAATTTGCTTGCATAATGCTAACATAATAAGTAGAACGCTTGCTATCATAATGCAATTAATACACTGACATATCTTCAATATTTATGATAACATTATGTTAGCATTTTATATATAAATTATTTATAAATTAAATATTAGCGTAATACGAACGTAATGCTTGCATTTTCCGAATTTTGCTATCTGAGTAGAAGTAGAGGGCGGTCTTCGGCCAATTTCCCCATTTGCTCAAAAAAAAAAAATTAAATAAATTTGCAAACACGTAACTAGGCACATAAATAGGGTTTACCCTTAAAAGTGATGAAGTGCATATATAGATATATACGTTTATTTAACGACAGATTTGGAGACAGATAGCCATTTTGTTTACATATACGCATCGTTTGGGGACAATCTCCAAACAAATGTATATGTTTAACGACAATTTTGAAAACACTCGAATTTGTGGTTTGACTTAAATAACTTAAGTGAGTAACTCCATCGAAGCTCTACGTAGGGCCGCCAATTAGGGGTCCGAGAAGATGCATCGAACTTTTTTGAGAAAAGTTTTCTAAGCAAAACCAGAGAAAGAAAAAGAGAAATTAAGGGAGAGGAGTATCGTACGAGAGGAATGACTAAAGTTACTTCGTAATACTACCGGATGGTGAGAATACAGCAGTGTTATATTCTTTCTTACTTTCTTTCCACATATTTTCTCGGTTCTCGTATTACTGGAATTTGCACCAGATCCTTATATTTTCAAGGCTGCGATATGTTTTAACCCGAGGATATTGACGGCAGCCAAGATGAAACTGGGACTATTTTATTAAATTCATTACTTCTTACTCACATCAAAATTTAGTTTTTATTTTAAATCATTAATAAGCTATACTTTTTGACAAGTACTTGAATATTATGGTACAAACAAGTATTTCTATATTAAACATTTAATTTAACCTTTGTTATTTATCCTAAATTACCTTTTATCATATATTTTTCACATTCGTATAATTACCTAAATTAAGAATTAGAGAAAAAATTTTAACGTAAAGTTTTTTCTACTTATTTGTCTTGTTTTAACTACATCTAAACAATATTCTCCGTCTTTCTTATTTTTAAAAGTTTTATTAAATACCAGTTCAAATTTCAGTTGTATGATAAGTTAGATATATTCATTTTTATTATGGTATATTTGTTTTTCAATACTTTTTATGAATATTTTTTAATAAATACGTGCATATATAAATTTTAAATTATTATTTTATAATGTAAAGTTATATTAGCTGCAAAAAATGTAGTACTCCCGATTGGTAATGGTGATTTTATATTATATTTAATAATAAATTAAAATTGCGTTCGAAGATAGTAAATTAATTAAAAAGATTCTTTAGAATAAAAACCTTATTGAATTGATATTCTTTCATAAATCGTTATTCGAAAGAAATTATTTAATAAAATTGAGAGATAAATTTAAGATCCTGAATGCTGATGAAATAAAAAAAAGAATTTAATATAGAGAACGGTATTCGAAAATTACAAATATACGTAAGGGTGTAACTAATATTGACACTATTAATACAAAAAAATTAATTAGAGGCACTAAATTTAAGATTTATTAGATTTATCAACAAGTTTGATTTGATAAATTTGGCTTCAAAATTAATAAATACGACGTTTTTATTTTTACGGAGACAGCTTTGTCTAGCGATATGTAATGCGAAATTTTACATAAATAAATTTAAAATGTATAGATTCGATGGGAATGTTAATACGTGTTGTACTAGTGTTGGAGACCTACATATTGCTGCCAAGAGATCATTATCAAGCAAATTATTAACCACAACCACAAATATAGAACTAATTTTTATTCCGAGTTCTATTACGTTACGAGGAATTTATACTTTATAATTCTCCATGTTCATCTGACAAAATATGCTATATTATTGTTCTAACATCGAATTAATTTATAATATTTAACCAAACACTTTGACTATTATATGGATATTATAATAACTCTAATATGAAATGATTATAAATTCTCTGGAAAATATTTTTATTTATAATGATTTAAATTCTAACATAATAAAATCTGCACAAATTTCATCTGAAACTTTATCTGCAATTGAAGCTGTAAATTAGATCATTCCTTGCGATATATGTCGTCCTGCTCTTTTAATTAATTTCGATGATATAAAGTTTACATTCTTGAACGGAATGATAAATTTTTACTTAAATGATATGTTATGTTGTTTGGATTTTAGACCTCAACTTCATCAGTCTTCTTGGAACCGAAAAACTCGTTAGTTCATATAGCCTTATCATCTTAAAGACAGTATTTCTTACAATATACCATAGTTTGGTAATTGGCATACTTGGAAAATTGGACATTTGATCATGTTGCTAAGTCTATTTTATAAAATTTTCTATTCTGATAGGAATTGTTTTTATATTCTCTTTTTTCTTTGCAATTATTTTTTCTATGTAGTCATCTTAGCCTAAAGTGTGATGTGTAACCTAAAAAAAAGGAAAATTTATTTTATACTAGCTATTGTTAGATGAAAAGTTGAACGATAGTTTTGCGGATAAAAGGAATGAAAAAAAAGTTTTCTTAATGATTTCATGTGTGGGAAAAAGTCGGCACTTGAATTTGGAATGCCAAGAAACATTGAAAATATGTTAAACAATAATGACATGTGACAAAATTATGAGGTACAGCCATTTTTCGCACAAAAAGGAAGTTCACTATTTCCCACCTCTTAATTTTCTTTAATAGATTCAATAACTTGTATAACACATGCATTTTCAGTTCTTTCTCTGATTCATTTTATTTACCATCGTGATAGTTGTTAATAATATTTTTAACATTTTTTTGTTGAGTTCATTTGTGTAATGTACAGTGTGATACAATTACAACTCTCCTTCATCTAGTTTAAATATCGGAATTTATGTTTAAATACTTCAGAAAGAAAGATTATTTGTATAGTTGATAGCTTTAAAATAAATTGTTAAGCAAAATAAAATAATTTTCATTTCTTCTATCTTCCTATAATAAGTTCCTATAATAAAAAAAATATAATTTATATTTTACGCGAAAGCGTAACATATTAATGTTTTTATAAATATTTATATTAGAACTTTGATCTTTTTATACAGGTAAAATCCATTCTAAGTCAAAAATTTATGGATCCTAACAGCACAAGTACATTTAAAATACGTAAATTAAATGCTACATTTTTTTATTCCGAATATCTAAGATATGTAAAATTTGATGTTCATACCGTAAAAGTAATATATAAATTATATTTAAATGTCTGCTGATTTAATATTAAATTAATGTTATAAATATGTTTAATGTAACGTATTAAAAATATTGTAGAAATGTATGTAATACATTTATTTTTAATATAAATTGAGATTCATAAAATATATAATCGAATTGAAACGTATCTAATGCGTTATTTTGCATTAGAATAATAAAATAATATTGCATAAACAATATATACCAAATATATACTCAGAGATAAAAATCTGAACACTAACCGTTGCTACTACACATGTAAAATTCAATTCCTTAAAAGTCTCATTGAATGCCATTGCGTATACTATATTTCATATAAGAAATCTCTTAAGACGTAGAATTTCACAAATCCTGGTGGCTTGAAAACTTATCAGATCTACAATTAATACAATAATTTAGTGTTTTAAAAATGAAATTTATACAATATAGAAAATTACAATAAATTTTCTTTGTTGAGAAAATCGTGTAAAATATTATATGATAAAGATTATCGATATCCTTGTGGTAAAATTGAACAATCAATTCGAAATCATTTTAAAATTGTCCATCTTTATATTGTAATAACTATAAAAAAAAGCATAGACTATGTATTTGGGTGAATCTTGTTACCAAGCTAATGAAACACGATTAGTAATGTATTTCAATATATGAATCAATGATTCTTGAATAGGAGAGAAAATATTGATGTCAGTGGTAATAACTTCTCTGTTTAAATAGTAATACTTTATCCCATAATATAAATGACAAAAATATCCTTAAAATGGATATTTAGTAAGCAATAGGTAAATTGTGTGACAAGGTGAACACTTATTGTTCATATTGATTAATATATCATTGCAGGAAGTTTATTTCCAAATGTCATTCCTAATTTATTTTAGATAACATGAAACCATTAATAGTAACTTTTCTTTCAGAAAATCAACATGACTTTATAAAAGAAAGAAATATAGATACGAACCTGATATCTTAGAAGGTTCTATCTTACAACCCTATATCTTATTATATATCAAGTTCAGTTACATTATTAGAAATTACAAATATAGTCATTTTTCATTAGTTATTAAATTCGTTTTTTGTTCATAAATTCAATGGATCACATACACGCAAAATCAAAACAATACATTAATACATTCATTACTTATTTCAATTTGAATTTTTATTAAATATCGAAATCAACTTTTGGCACTAAATATAAGTAATCAAAATACCATTAATAAATTTTAATAATTCATCAAAGGTTATTGCAAATAAATCAAGTTCACTCTATCAGATTGTTAACAACAACGATTATAATAATAAAGTTTGCATTATAATAAATACATGCTTTAATATAAATAAATACACCAAAATTCACACCAATACCCGCTTTTATAGATCCTTCACCGTTGCATAAGCATGAAGCGTTAGTTCTTTCATTTAAATAATCCTCTGTATCGATTATACTAGTCAATACCTCGGTATTGTCCATCTCCAGTGCATTAATGATTTTAAACAATTTTAAGCGTTACCTCGGTAACGATAAAAAGATAAATGTTTAGATCGTGTTTATGACGCTAGTTACACGATAAGGTTCCATCCATTTAGGTGCTAACTTTGCAGCAAAATGTTATACCGCAGACAAGAGTGCATGATTACAAATGAGATCATCAACCAATGCATGGGTTCTAGATCAGTGTCAATGTTTGTGATATCGATTTTGACACAAATGGAGCCGGCAATATTTTGCGAGATGAGTATTCATCAATTCACTAATCATCCATCTTATCCATCATGAAGGACGTAGGGTAGACTCGTACTCCTTCCGGTACGAAAAGTCTTTGAGATCACCCTAATTGGTCATTTTGTTTGTTACTGCGATAGTAATTTGTCGAAGGTCGTCCTTGATATAGGGAACTCGTTTAACGCATGGAATACACGGGCCAATTCCTTTCCACAAATAAACTTTTAGTATGAATTACATCGTTTAAGGCTATATTTTCAGCGCTTTTAATTCATCTAAGGCCTCGTTATTTAAGAACGTAATTACATAATTTCTTTTACCGACTTATTGCAGCGCCCTCAAAAGGAGGGGGATGAATAAAGACAACTTCGATGTTAACCATTATATAATAATAATAATTCGACAATAAATTCATTATATTAGTCATTTTTTCTACACTACCTTTGATCATTTGCAAGAAACAGCAGCAAACAATTGTTTTTTATTCTAATATTTGTTTATTTGTTAATTTAATTCATTATTTTTAACAAAATTTTCAGAGAAATTGCGGTAAAAATATATTGTATTAGAAGATAAAAACTACTAAGTCAATGTGTTAATATAAAATTTAATGTTAAATCAAATCAATCAAAATTTGAATTAAAATAATTATGTAATTGGAACTCCAAAATAAAATAGACTTAAATATGAAACACATCAAAATGTTTAATGCGGACTAAAGTAAAAAAGATAAAACTAAACTTGTATCGCGATGAATTGTGAACATTGCAGAACCCTGCATATTGAAAACCCTGATTAGATCGTCGAGGGATTTTCAGAAGTTTCATGCTATGGACCTTCTCCCAGAGACACCGTATCATTGGTACTCCGTTACTCATTCTCCAGAACTATTAGGTCTACAAAGTAGTGATCCACAAGAATTACCAATGTCGTCGCAGTATTATTTTTATAATGCTGTAATTGACAAATAGCCAAGGTCGATCCATGATTGTACTTAAACCATCAAAGACAACTTGTCCTATGTTTGACACTTAGTTGACACCATATTATAACAGTAAGTCGTTTGCGAAAATGATTGTATAATCTTAAATAGATATATTCATATATAGATATAATCCATATATAGACATATGTGTATATGTATATATTACCGTAAATATAAATAAGTATTAAACACAATACTCCTCCCTCCTCCTCATTTATAGATTTCTCCTGTTTATTCATATTTAAATACTATTAAAAGTCAATAATTTAAAACTAATAAATCTATAACTTTTCAATAAGACAAATAGAGATACATTCGGAAATCCTTAATAACCAATATATTCATCTAATGAATATTCCAATTAATTGAAATACCAACTCATGACTAGAATTATATGGTATAAATTAACATACGGAATTAGTCAGAAATGGTTGGAAGAAAGGTTGCTATAAAGTAATAATAAAATTAGTATTAATATATATTTGAATAATATAATATATTGATAGAATTGATCTCAAGCAATTAAGAGAATAGTGTTATATATTAACGTCACGATCAAAGAATTATAATTAGTGATTGGGAACTCTGTAGTAAGCATTTACTAGTGGTCAAAACTAATTATAAAAAGTAATAATCTTAAATTATCTCTATTCGTCTAATTAGATATTCTTTTGAAGAATACTTGTTTCATTATTATAATAAAAACTTCTCCCCTGCCCCAACACTTGTCAATAATTGTTTTGTTATTATTTTAGTGTCAGAAATCACATCATTTCAAATTTAGCGGACTTCTTAAAAAAAAGAATTTAAGAAATAATATTAAATAGTCAATAGTAAGGTATATACATTAATTTTTTACGACTAATGAATAAAAACTCGAATCATAACAAGCTAAAACAAAACTTAAATATTTTAATACAAAAATTAAAATTAACTTAATTGTAACGCGAAACTATCAATAATATTAATATTATAAGTAATTATAATTCTAGTCAGATTATAAATAACCCGTCCCTTTGAAAAAACCTATCAAATTAAAATGATTTGATACCCTCAAAAGAATTTGATAATTTCAAACGAATGGTATTCTAGAAAGTGTTCTGAGCTCTATATAAAATGAGAAAACTAAACTAAATAAAAACAACCTTTTGAAATATCCGAATTTAGACATTATAGATTGAAACAATATTAATATGAAAAATAAGATAACTTTAGGAATAAGATTATTTATATTGAATAATAATTTGGTAATCGTAATTATAAACAGCGTTTAATTGAATATCTCCCTGGTGATACTGGTACTAAAATGAAAGGAAACGTTGCAATTTCAATCCTGTTCACTGAAGTCTCTCGTGATCAGTAATACTAGTTTTTAGCACTTTCCTTGTCAGAAGTATTTATCCCACCATATAAAATAGACAGGTAGGACTTTTCTCTCTACTGTTTCTTATTCATTTTAATGACACTCTACTCTTGATGTTTAATAAAATGTTTAAAACAAAAAAAGACAGACAATATTTGTCTAGCTTTTGTTAAAGCAAGATAGATCAGTAGAAACTTTTTGTAAAAAAACAGACTGACATCATCTTAATCAGCTTGAATTTGATAGTAATAGTTAAGTAGACAAAACTTTTCACTAATTTATAACTCGGGCAATTATACGAATGGGAAAAATGACGATAGAAAACAAGTTAGGATAAATAACAAACGCTGAATTAAACGTTCCATATAAAAATACTTATTCGTACACGTATAATTTTAAAAACTATAGCTTATTAATGATTTAAAATAAAAACGAAATGTTGATGTGGAGTAAGAATTTATGAAAATTCAATCTTAGCTTATCAGAGCGCTCCTTCGTCCCTTTATATTACTATGATGTGAAGCAATCAAAACACGCTAAACTTAACAAAGGTTAGTCTACGGATAACGCAAACGTAAGATATCAGAACGGACGGAACTAACTTAACAAAACCATACGATAGAGAGAATAATTACGGAAGTCGTATTTGTCAGTCTGCCTGAGCTTTCTGATCCAAAAAGTGCCTCTTCTACCCAAAATCGCAACTCCCGGTTCCCACCACTACTCGTCCCCGTTTCTCCAAAATCATGCCGATAGCGACAAGCAAAAATCACAGAATTGAAAATCACAACAGGATGTAATGCCCTCAGGTTCAAAATATGTCCTAGCAGCCTTGAAAATATAAGCGTGCAGTACAAATCACAATAATTCCCAAACAGTATAGCTCTTCAGATTATGTTATTTCAGTCAAATTCGACTGAATTAGTAATATTCTAGTAGCATATAAAAAGGAGAAGAGAGCGGCAGGGAATCAAACCAAGAAAATTCAGGGTTAGAAGGGCTGCTGTATTCTCTTCACCCGGTAGTATAACGAAGTAGATACATTCACTCCTCACTGGCGATATTCCTCTCTGTCGATGTCTCAATCTCTCTCTCTCTCTCTCTCTCTATCTCTCTCT
>JABFQC010006419.1:0-10789 GCA_022817085.1 Psilanteris sp. ZL-2020 | reverse complement strand
AATATCTCGTGATGGTTGTGTTTGTTCTGAAGTGTTGTAAAGAAAATGCGTTTAACCTTTATGCTTTACGTCTGTTTACTAAGAATGAAAGAATAACACGACATAAAAAGTAGTATTGTTTCGAGTGAGCTATGAAATTATTATTATTAAATGTATAAAATAAAAAAAAATAGAAAAAAAATAGAGAAAAAAAAAAAAAAAAAAAAAAAAAAAAACCATTGACCTACTTAAATGGAACAAACGCGTATGCACATGGAGTAAAGAATTTTAAAAATATTATTTTTTAAAAAATATATATATATATAGTTATGTGTATTTGAAAAATGTTTGTTTAGAAGTATTAATTTTTTAAACGAATACCTGATACAATATGAATTTCCATTTTTTGTCTAAAATATCGAATTCATATATTAATTTAAAATATATTGATAACAATCTCTTTAAATGCAGTTAAAGTTAAATTGTAATTTCGTTTTATTTTATTTTGTTTAAAATGTTTTTTTTTTCATTTAAAAAAGAATACCAAATATATTTTGCCATAAACGAAATAAATATAAGTAAACCAATTAATTGCAAAAGATTTGATGTAATATAAAATATTATTATTAAAAAAGTAAAACAAAAATTATAATATATATTATATATAATGTGATTTAATTTAATATTTTATATAATATAATATATATTATACATAATATATTCATTGGTAACGTGTACTATACGTAAAGTTATAGGAACTGATATCTATAACTAAAACGAATTTAGAAATAGATTACTCAAAATAACATCAATACAAATGTTTACTCTGATATTGTATATATAGTGTGTAGTAAAATATTTATAGTAATTTAGTAATGTATATCGAATTTTCAATGCTTCGGTTTATTGTTTATCTGTAAGTAAGTATAGTCATGTTTACATACTGTTGACCGACTTCATTATTCGTTGGTTAAGTGACATGAACTGATGTTTCTCGCAAGTGATAAAATATACACTCAGACGAATATAAGCAGATATTTGAAATTGTATAAATATCATTGAATGGCGTCATTGATATTATTTTGCACAGCGAATGTATATATTGAATTTCTGTGATGTGTGTACTAACACAGAAATATTTATTACTGATTTTCTTTTTAAAAATAGTTACAAAATAACACTCTTATTGATATTAAATATTAATACTTGTTACAATTTTACAATAGGATTTTTTATGGATATTTTATATATTCAAAGAAAATTGTTTTTCTTTGTAAACTATTCTCCAACTTTTGTTAAGGGAGTTTCCTGTTAATTTTTCTTAAATAAATAAATATATATTAGAAGAAATCTTGTAAGAAAAAAATATGACTGTTATAAATTCATTAAGAATCTTTCATAAATTTTGTTTCTTTCTTAAAATTGTAAAGATGGTATAATATAATCGAAATTTTAATATAAAATCTTAAAATATTTCTTTCGATTTGGATAATGTGTATATGAATATATAATATCAATCCATTTACTGATATATGTAAAAAATAAATGAATATACTACTTAGGTAATTTCTCAGCATACTCTCACGATTTTTAATTTAATTATATAATTATAAAAAAAAGGAAATTATATTATAAAAGAATTGGAATATTATTCCAGCAATAATTTGATATGTGTATTGCAATAGTATTGTACTATTGTATGTCCTATTGTAATAGTACAGTGCAGTAGTATATGTCAGTAATGACGTAGACAACTAGCATTCATCAGGTTTTGCGAATTTTTTTATGTGATGAACGACGTCCGTGATAAAGAGATTATCGAATTTATGCTTCTCTCAAAAATCAAAAAATATACATTGTTAAAGGAAACTTTTGTTATAACAATACAATAAACTAGAATGGATTCTGTATATTTACACGTTTAGTCTACACAAACTTTAAATTAGTTTGCGTTGATTTTTTTTAGCGCAATTAACCATATATGTAATGAACATTTAATAAATTATTAATATAATATTAATATATAATGATATGTATGAATATGTATTAATATATTTTCCATATATCTGTACTATATATACTATTTGCAAAAAATTGATAAAAACTCATATCAGTATATTCTTTCTACATTTTGAGTAATTAAAAAATAGTTTTTAATACTGATATGGTGTAATCTTAATAATTCGGTGTAATCCTGACAAATTAATAGGTTTAATAGTTTTGGTGAAATACCGTACACACTGTAAATTATCACCTGAGAGGAGCTTTACGCGTCAAATATAATAGATGAGTGTTTTTGGACAAAGAAAATTGACTGCTCGATATAATACATTTCAAAGACATATTGAATATCTTTCTTACAGCTTTTTCTATCGCCCGATAACTTCGTTTCAGTTAGATTTTTAAACCAATAATTTACATAATCGTGTTTTATCAAGCAGAAATAAGGATGATTTTGTGAATCGATAAAACACACCTATAGTCTAAGCATTTGAAAGAAAATTGTATTAATTTATTTTCCAACAAAATTGTTTCATTCAATTGTGAAAAATTGTTGTTATTGTATTGTTGAAGTTATAAATAAATTTTACTCTATTATTTATAGAATTTTTTTTAACCATATATTGAAGAATTTTTGTATTATTATATCATTCCGATTGAATTTATTGAAACGTACTATATCTCTGATCATTTGTAAAAAGAAAGTGTTCTCCGCATTAAATGTCGTCATTTATTAAGTCGGTAGCATTATTTCTTCATCATAATAAAACGACAGAATTTTTGGGTTTAATGTTTAAATGAAACTTCGTTTTTATTATAAATTTTTATTCGAAACGTTAAAGCTAATAAAAATGATAGCATTTATTATCAATAAAATTCAAGTCGGAAATGAATAATGGCCCAGTTCTGTGCCAGTATTGGTACGTTAATATTGCAAAACGTAAACTCATACCAGTCCAGCTGTTGACTCTGGCAGTTTTTCACGGTATTGATTTCTTTTTATATTATGCCAATTGTTTATATAAAATTGCAATGAAAAAAGGTTTTGGATATAGGAAAAAAAGTCGATAAACAATTTCTATTTATCTCATTACAAATATATATTAAATAATCTTGAAGCAAATTGAAAAATAAAAAACATCGAAACACGAGATAACACTTTCAGTGTATAAATATATATAGTTACATTTCCTTCATGTAACTAACATTTTAATCTATAAGGTATGAACGTTTAAACCAACGTGTTTTAATTTTATGTCAGAAGCCAAAAGATTAAAAATCCTTTTGTCATTAAATTCGCATAAAGTATTCGATTCGAATGCCTGAAGGAGACCACATTACAGCCCAGTTATGATTCCTATTAAGAATTATTTACGTTTCTATTTATATGTTTATGTTTGAATGCATACATTGAAAACAAATCCTACGGTATAAAATGCTTCCATCATTCAGGTGAATATATATTGTAAATACATTTTCAAGAGAGAGCAAATATTATGTTTTCCCACGCCGTTATTGAATTTGAAACTCCTTGCTTCTTGCAATCGAGTTTGTCAGACACTCGCAATCAAGTTATCAGCGCAACAAGGCTGCATGGATTTTCATACGTCAACTACAAGGAATCTCCAAAGTTATCAAGCAAATTCGTTTATTTATTTGTTTCAATATTGCACTGGTCGATCAAACACGTGTTTACGAATTCATCGTTAACTAGGACAAAATCAGAAGACGTATTTCAATTTTTTCTTTTTTTTTTTTGTTTCAATATCCAATTTTAAGTAGTTGATAAATAATTTACAACTCTATAATGGATGTAGTTTCTTTTGGTGTTTAAAGTGGTATTGAATTACTCAAAATTTTATGGTACTAGTTGTCCAGTCTTCGCTTTCAAAATATGCATAAAGGATAACTACAAAATGTGAGTTATATACTGATCGTAATAAAAGTAATATAAAACTTGTATATAAAAGATTGTCAATAATAAAAATAGTCTGTTGTTATTTAATTAAACCCTTTTTTTATTACTTTTATTTTTGACGTAAATTATGATGTATATAAATATATATATATATAAATCGTTCTATTTTTCTAATGGAAAAACTATATTAAATCAAACAAACTTTTGATTTATAGATTGATTTATTAACGCAAAATTCACAAACACAATGTTAATATAAAATTCTCCAAAAAAAAAACTGAATAATTTTCTCTAGATTACATAATGTTTGAAGTTTAAATTTATAATAGCATATAATTGCATATTTCCTTATGAATTCATACAAAGTTGCTACGAAAATTTTTTAGATTGCACCTTCCAACTAATATAATATTGGATAATCAATAATAACAATAAATACGAATAATTATAGTAAATTTAATGAAATAGTTTTGAGGAACCTGGTTCAAATTATCGCCTGATATATATGAATATTTATTTTAATGTTTTCTTGAAATGGTTCCGAAATGGATCTTTAATGTTTAACTAAATTGCGAATTGTTTTGTAAAGGGAAGGAAACATTTTTACTAGAACTTTGTGAAACCAAGAACCGTGAGAAGCACCATGCTACTTTTTAACACTCCGATGGACCCGATATATAAGTTGCATCATTAGATACCGGTTTTATCGATTTTCTTTGAGTTATATTAATTACATTGCCTGTTAGTTCTTGCTATTAAAACAACAATTTAATTAACTAATGCACGATATAAGTCAATATGTTTCTTTAGCATTTTACAACATGCTATTCGATTGTTTTTGTTAATCACATTTACACGTAAATTAACATATATGATAATACATTATATACGTATATGTAGATATAATAGAAATGCAAAACTAATAACATGTAATAACAAATATGTACTTAATTTAATATTTATTGATTGTATTATATATATTATATTATTTATTATTATTATTTTGACAATAATTATTATTTTAAAAGTAACAAGGAATAAACTACAAAAAAATTGATACTGATAAAATTGATAAAAATGAGATATATAAAACTTACAAGACGTAGAAAAAATAGTTGTGAATAGTGTTGATTATTCTTCTTGTAAATTTTTAAATATAAATTTTTCTTCGTATAAACAAATAAATTAATTTATTTGTTTCTAAAAAGAACTCTTTCAAATGAATAAGTGAAATTACATACTACTAAAGTAAAATATTTATGTCCGTAACGTTATTACTATTAATATATTAAGTTGAGTGACTCGAGGTTGCATAGTGGGAGCTGTAGCATTGGCACACATGCTAATTAAGTAAAATATGCGACGTTCATTACTTGGATGGGTGATCGTTCAATCAAAACATATTTATAATATAAATACAATTTTATTTTTACACTTATTGAATAAGTAACACTAACTTTTCCAAAAAGTTGTTATTCACTTTTTGTAAGTGACCGACTCTGGACATTTTCAATAAGTGTAGATTCATTTATACAATAAGTGAATTTTTACTTATTCGGATTTTAAAAATTAAAAAAAAAATGGATGGAAATTAAATTAACTTAACGTAGTTGATAAATGTAAATATACATATGTATACATACTCTCTAAATCTAAAGTGAATTTTGTTGTAATGTAACTTATTGTAAGTGAATATACACTTATTGAAAAAGTCCAGATTCGGCCACTTACAATAAAGTGAGTATATACTTATTCAAATTTAGAGAGTATATTCTTCTTATATGATATTAATACTATAATAAATGACATTACGCCAAAAGTTTATATTAATGAAATCAATTAATTTACTTGTTATAATTAAATCTAATTTAAATGTTACATATGTTAACGCTAATTTATTATTCTAATATACACATCAAATAATCATTTTGAGAACAACAAAATTTGACGACAGTGTAAAATTTCGTCAAAGTGTCTATTTTAAATTAATTTTGTGCATATATTGGGGACGTTTTAAAAATAAACAACATGGTCCTAGCTATCCTAGGATCTCGTACGTGAATTTCGTGTGCGGAGTTAAGAAGGTCGGAGTCTTTGATTACATTTTCAGATGTATTAGTTTATTTTTTAAAGTACAATTTTGAATCAGTACATCGGAAGTTATATTTGCATATATATTTTTGTTTAACTCAGGGCATGGGAAGAGGCGGCCATCTTGTTTCCCATTTACTCAATGTTAAATGAAATTTGAACAGAAAATTCGGGAATTGTCACTGAATAATTGCTCCAGTTTAACGTAGGGGATGAGGGCGGATTCACAAAATATTGATGCCCTTAGAACTTTAAATTTGTGATTTGGCTAGAGCTTTAAAGGGGACAGAGAGTGAAATCTCGTATATTTCAATTTAAAATAAAAAAAAAGAAATAAAATTAAATTTGTATGATTTCATTCATACAATAGTAAAAGCAAAATAAAAATACATTATTATCCTTTATAATATATGTCTTTGTATTAAAACCTCAATTAAATTACAATTAATAATAGAATCATACGAGCTTTGAATCAATTTGAATAAATTATTAAATTACTCATTATTATAATGTTATTTCATTATTTTGTTCAATACAAACTAAATCGCAGCAACTTTATTTGCAACATAAGAAATTACAATATAATTATATATCTAAACAAAATTATAAATATTCTTTAATTAACATAAATATTATCCAATTATTAATTATGTAACATTAATTATATATAATTAATAATATATATAACATCCAGTCGTTATTAAATGATAAAACGCAAAATTGCAATCAATTACAGTGCAGTTATAAAATACAGAAATTATTTTTGAAATAAAAACGTTTAGCTATCACGAAATCAATTCTTATTTCGCGTTTTTATATACTGTCGTCGGAAAAGTTAGACAATAACTAGAATTAAAATAAGATTTCTTGTTTTATCGAATTATGAAGATTTTTATATTTTTCTTTTATAGACGAGCTTTCTGAGTCTTCCGAGACGCCAACAATTGATGGTAAGTCGCTTTTGTACATTTCATAAAGTTTGAGAATTTCATCAGCAGTCTTTAGTGTGCAGTATTCATAAACGATTAAGAACACAAGATTAAAGTGATATTAATATGTACCGTAACTTCGGCTAACTTCCTTCATTTCTGGCATTTTCGAGGATGCTTCAGTTTCTGTGTACACATTTTCAGATTCACTTTCGTCATGTTTATGTAAAAAGATAAAACGTCTTTTGGCATTGCTTATGGATAATGCATAAAGTATTTTGTGTCCGAGACAATGCAAAATTAATATTTGGTTACCGCTTTCTTCGAACCATTTTATTGCGTGTATATATTTAATAAATTGCGTTTTGAATCGAGTACGCGAATATTGAATTATTGAGCGCGGTCATAAACGACGAGCACGTATGAGCATAAGTATAGATTCCTGAAATGGTATAATAATTAATAATAAAATTAACGAATAAGAAACATCGTCATTTTGCTTATAATTTCTATGATCGTCGAAGAAAATTTATTTTTGACAAAATTAATTCAACTAAAAAATAAAAATTAACATTTACACAACATATGAAAAGTAAAATCATAGGTTTATGAAGACCCCTTTAGTGATTTTTAGTAAAATAACTATGTTCGTGTTTTTTTACAAAAATATACGATAATGAGAGGATTTGATATTCGAATTAAAATGAGGATTAATATTAGGATATTCACATATAATATATATTGAAATTGTTTGTTTTATTAAAAGAATTACAATTCAGATTTGTACTTTATATAATTTAGTATTATGTATTTTACAATTTTTATGATAAGACAAGCACAAAGACATTGTTTTCCAGAATTTAATAGTGTATAATATTTTAGTCTATAAATTGTACTAAATTCTGAAAAGTAATATTTTCCTGCTTGCCTTATCATAATAGGTTTATAATTTTTAATTATATAAAATTTATAATTTCTTATCTAATTTAACATCTTGTAGTCTTATAATTGTCTTCTAAATATGTATTTTATTATACATAATATTGTTGGTAACACTGTATACAACAGAAGAAATGTACGTGTTTAGAAAAATAATCAAATTTAAACATCTATATGATGTAAAAAATATGCACACACACACATAATTTGAATTATACTAAAGTTAATTTATGTTTTTAAATGATAATATACAATGTTTAAATATAGAACTATAATATAATAATAATATAAATTGCTTACATATATGCACATAATAATAATAATAATAATAATAATAATAACCTCAATGTATATATACTCGACACACTATTTAAATAAGATGATATCGAGTTCTTCCCCTTAGAGTTTCACGTTCTTACTTTAGTTTCCTTTGATATCTAAACGTAATAGAAAAAAATGTGGAGACGCAGTTACTATAAATGAAAAGAAGATTTCAATATTAGCTACTGTGAATCACAATTGTTGTATGATAGCACTTAAGAATTCAAACACAAATTTCAAATAATGTCATAAACTTGAGTTAGTAGAAGATACTGAAGCAGAATAAATATTATTCGTACCTTATGCATTACGAATTTCATATCAGTAATTTTAAACATCCAGAAAAATCTTATTATTTTATGTTTAAAATTAAAATTAATTGTTTTATTCAGTTTTATTAAAAATAAAAAATGTATTAAATATAAATATAATTTTCATGAATTGTTAACTTATAGAAATATATATATGTAGTAATATTGTATATAAAGTTTCTAGTACTTTATTAAATTTGCATATACAATTTTTAAAAACGTCTGAATGTTAAAAATGTAAGCTTTAAATTACTATATGAAGAATCAGTAAAAAAGTAAAGATACATTGTTCAACAAAAATAACATTTATAATTGAAGTTGAAATTGTTTTACATTAAGTACTTTTAAGTTTGACAATAAAAAACAAAATGATTATATGAGAATTGTATTTTGTATTTATAGCTCCAGGATTTAAAAAATTCATTCTATACATATACTGGTTAAAATAACGCACCACTAAACTTAAGTCAACATTTTCATGAAATTTGAATTAATGTTAATTACTTAATTAAGTGTTTAATTTAAATTCTTTACAATGGTTTCCACATGAGATTTTCAGCTTTTAACTTCATATATTTTCATAATATTATAATACTTTTTATAAACTTAATTCAAATTTCGAAAAATGTTCATTCAAATTTAGTGAACTTCTTAGTATCACTGGAACCATTTTTATTTAAAATTTATAGACGTCAAAAACTTTATCTTATTTATCTTAATTTTGTACAATTTTACATATTTTCCGATTGGATATCTAAGAATTAAATTACTTTATACCATTTTACAGAAAATAACTTATTTTAATATTTTAGTAAAACTAACATAAAAAACACCATAAGCTTAAAATTCAAATTCTTCTTGAGGAAGATTCAAATGATTTGCCGGCACAAAGGTTTTCTCTAAAGGAATAGAACTACTTATTATGTTAGTGGTGGTTATAATTGTTAACATAATGTTTAGATTATTTGTACTATTTTATTAAAATCATTTAATTTTAGTTTTAATTTATCATGGGGTAAATTTTTATTTAGTAGTTTCAAGATGATTTCTTGAAACAGAAATAAAGCCTACAGCCTTAAATAAAAGAAGGTGTAGTTTTAATTAAACAAACCCTATGTCCTTTCCATTTTGTATTCTGGGATATAACAGTATATTTCAAACCGTATAATTATAGTTTTCATTATATATATGATGCTTATACAAACCAAAAAGAAATGAATATATTATATATTACATATACTTGCATCTTCAATATACATACATATGCCAACGTCAATTGGTATACCCATCTTAATAACAAGCATTTGCTTCTTGTCGTACAGAACTTTCTGTACACGATCCGACATGACTATGCAAATTTGAATTTGGTTTTGTAGAATACAATTTCTAACTTGCATTAACAAAACCACAAATAACTAGAAATCATTTATCAGTCTAATAACCTTTCTCATTCTATCAGTCTCAATCTTAAATATGTAAATTCGAATATGTATGTATAGTATTATCTATTATACTAGCATCTATTATGATGAAATGTAGGCTATATTAACATATTATAAGAGCAACGTTTGATCGCATTATATAAATGTTAATAATCACATGTTATTAATGCATCTGGGGAAGGGTTAAATAAGTAAATACAATGTCTTCAATTTATTACTATCAGCTATAAATGACTTTTGGTTTTAATTTTATTAGGTATTGGAATAATTATTTAATTTAACTATACATATTACATTGCAAAAATGTTCAATTTAAAATTCTTTTAAATTTTAAATTATTTTCAACCAGTAATGAAAATGTATATGAATTTAAATTTAATTCTATATATATTACTGTTCCAGCAGTGCTGTTTCAATTACATTTAAATCTAATTAACGATTAGAATAGTTATTAATATAATAGTATTGTGTCATATATTGTTTTAAATGGATGTATATTTAAAACATACCTAAATTAGATATAATTATACATAATGTACATGTAAAATAACAATTAATTAATATTAATAGAAATTACTTTAAAAACTGATGAGCGTAGAGTTGAAACAATAAACAATAATGAAATTGGAACAAATGATTTGAAATAAAATAACGCATTAATTTATATAGGTTTATATTAATATATAGGTTACGTAGAAATAACTTTAGAATAACAATCTATTCTGTATTCACAATCCAGATATTCCCTTATATGCAATCTAACGATTTGTGTTAAATTCTACAAAAATACTCAAGCTTCAAATATAAAGGGTTAATTTTACAAAATGCAACCAAGATACCAACCCAACAATACCAACC
>JABFQC010006418.1:0-10789 GCA_022817085.1 Psilanteris sp. ZL-2020 | reverse complement strand
TTGCACGACTGTCTTATAGTAGTTGGTTTGCAAGAATTGTAAATATTATCATTATCATTAATTAAGTTAAATTCAATTATGCATTCTTTAAAATGAGTTTTTGCATTCCTCAAATTGAATTTTATTAGCCAGTTGCGCAATTAAAGTTCCTTTTCCAGCATATTCTTTTCAAATAATACAATTTTAAATTCGTCTTAAGCCGGGTTGTTCGTGAATTCTATAAATCCAATCACGTTTACAATATAATTGTCATCAATAAACATTGTACATTCTTAAATTCTTTACTGCCATCGTATAGGATAGTGTTAAATATAAATTTCATATAATCATGTACGTTCGTGACGTTAATTATCAAAGTAAAATCTGACGGCTGATTACAAAACCGACCGACTCGTTACGTTTTAATTGCTCTAATTAATAGTACAATTATTATGCAATGAACATATTCAAGTACACAACTAGATAAATTTATTTCATGCGATTAAAAATTTAAACATTTATTGTCAAATCAATCGATGCATTATTTTTATAATTTGTATCGTTTTTATAATGGTTTAAGTGTATAAAAAATCAAATTAATTGCATGTGGTTTTAGATTTAAATTAATTTCAGAAAAGTAATCTGTTAATAATAAATAATTACTACTTATATTTTTATATTCATTTCAAATTATATATTCATAAAGGACTTTATTTGCATTTTATTAATTTATGTGTATATTGAATCCAAATATACAAGTAACATAATCACTTTAATATTAGCTCATAATTATGCATATTTTACAATCTCATTTTATCTCATTATCAACAATCAAAATATTTCATTTCAAGTAAATCAGTATCTGAAGAGTATCGATATTGTTAAATATTTTGATAATAAATTCGCTTCACGTATAATCCTGTACAGAAATAATGTTCCAAACATAATAATTTCATAATAATAAAATAATGTACACTGATAGTTAGTTAATATTTTGTTTGAAACAATCCAATGAATGAAAGTGTCCATTTCATACAATATTTTAAATATATAACAAAAATATTGTATAAAATTTGTTGTAACATTTTCCATACATATTTATATTAATTATTGTACATTAATATTACAATCAAAATTTATTTAAGTGTATATTTTATAAACATGCTTTAAATTAAAAAATTATAACATTTTGTATTTTGTGTAACATTTAAGATGTTACCTATATGATAAAATAAAATAAAACTTTATTAAATGGCATGTTCTGTACACGCATATACCCGTAAATAATAATCTAAAGCATGCAGAATAGTTTACTATTATGAAATTTGAAATATTTATATATTTACGAATAAGATAAAACAATCTTTTTAGGTGTTATTGAATTGAATTAAATCATCTTGTTCGATACTCATAATTACTTAAAATCATCCAATCTGTTAAAACAATGCAACGTACGATTTACTATTATGTACTCATAATGTATTGCTTTCCATAATCCTACATTACAACAGTTTATCTTCATCCAGTAGTTCAAGATAACAACTTGTACCTATTTTCTGAACCACGTTTTGCTGAAAACAAAACTTGTTGCATAAAATGTGTTTAAACTCCACAGCTGCGCAGCTCCAGCGAATTTCATCCTTATCTTTGTTTCCATGACAATATCGTAGCGTAATTAACAATATATATGCACAACTTATCAGTCATAAATGTTATGTAAGCCGTGTAGGAGCGTAGTCAAAAAACCAGCTTTGATTTTTGTGTTTCAGAATGCGCGAGGACAGACTAGCCTCGACGATGGTCTTGACCGTGACCGAGGATACGCCAGCGGACATGTTGGCCGGCAGCATGGAGCTTCTGGTCCAATTGCCGCGGGACAATTACGTGCAGACGCAGCGTGTCACCGTGCAGAGAAGGTACCCCAAGTTGGGTTGTTCACGCCCTCGTATGAAAAAGAAAACGACCAGCGAAAATCGCGGTTTCACTCCGCGGTGACTTTCCTTTTGCAAATTGAAAATCACTAAGCTGTTTTATTTATTATTATTATTTTTTTTTTTACCATAATTCGTCTCCTTTTTCGCTGATCAGTGTCATTGCAATTCACACACTTTCATTGCTTTTTACTTGGACTAATGAAATGTAAAATTCTATTCCACTTTTAATTGCGCAAGCGCGCCGGGTGAAATGCGCACCAACGGTTTTTGCATTTTGACGAACCTGCAATTTACGTTGTTGCACTTAATTCGATTATAAATTCGGTGTTTATGCATACGCATACACGTGGTGATTATACAATTGTCGGGTTCTGTGCCGAAGTTAATATCAATTATGTTTATGCATTGATGCGAATAATGGCAGAAACAATGCCGTTGCTTTGGTCGTTTGCCTGAAAGAAAAATAAAAATTAGTCAGATTATTTAGCAAATAAATGAAATGATTGATTACTTCATTTAATTTGTCGATTAATTGACAATAATAGCAGAAGAAAAATTCTGAACAAAGAAATTGTATTGTTACTTTTACATTATGTATTCATTTTATATATATATATACATATTTGTCATTGTTTGGATTAGATTAATTGAAACAAAAATAAAAATAAGTGAGGTTATAATTAGAAAATAAGTAAAACGATGAATTAATGCGGTTAACAAATGTTAAAAAATAAACAATAGATACAATAATAATAACGTTTTACTCTTTATTAATTGAATACAATGTACGCATACACTTACATAAAACATGTAAAAATTGCCGCCTTTTAAATTTGTATAAATCAAGTAAACGCATCAATGCATAACTTTGCATTTGTTATATTCCTATTGCAAATCTGAATTGCATTAATTTTTAAACTAATACGCGCGTTGCAATCAGATATAAATTATCACACAATTATGTTTATACGCGTCTATAAATTAATGCATTATTCAATACATACAAAAGCCTGAAAATCATTATTTTTATCTCAAGCAATAACGATTCGCATATCCCGCGTCGCCTTTTAACATTAATATTCGAAAATAATTGTTAAAACGCTAATAAAATCCAAACAACTCACCTTGGCATTAAAAACAACCACCATCGCTGCATCAAAGTCGCGTTCATTGTCAACAATCGAACATTCTATTTCATTATTTTCATTTGTTTATCCGCTTGTGTCCGTTCCTCGAATTCGAAACGACCTTTCTTTTCCGACCAAAACATCGTGCACTTTTTATCGATAAATAATAATGCTCGCCGCGCGACTCGTGGCATCTGCCACGTTCCGCGAACATAAGTGAATAAGTTGTTCGTTGGTTCGTAACCAAACACTGATAATGCGTTTGAAACAAATGATAAGCTTCGAATGGAATAAAGAAACGCAACGCTCGAACGGGACTTGGCTCGTTTATCGTTGAAAAGTGCACGCGAAGTTCTATCAAACCGAGCGTCGCCCCTAGCGAATCGCAAACCGTTCAATCTAACTCGATCGCATCTGTTCACAGCACGCCAATGATGGACCTTCTGGTTCAGATCGCCACGGCTCATAAATTAGCGGCCTCGTGTTACACGCTCGAAGCCATCGGCGAGCGCGGCCTGGTTCTACCTCATCAACCCAACACGCCGATCGGAGCGCTCGATGCACTTCAGGTGCGTGTGCTTTTGTATCGCGCGCGAAACAACGTCCGGGTTCTGTCGACGGTTTTTTGGCTTCGTTTTTCTCTTTCTTTTCTACGAATTTAGTTGCGTTGTCTTCCGTTAAGCGTAACACCGTAAGGCGGTTTAAGGTGCCACCGAAAGGTAAACAAACGCGAAGGTCACGGATGTTCCCGGTGGGAACAAGTGGACGCCGGCTGTCAAAAGAAGCGTTTGTTTATATTTAAGGCGTTTGTGCCATCACTCAAGGTCATTTTGTTGGGGTAGATGAAACAAAATTGCAGATTGGTATTAATAAATAATATTATTGATATCGATATATTGGCATTATGGAGAAAATTCCTTTTAAATTTTGTATACATTTGAGAATATGTATGTCGTTTAACCAAATGATAGGGGCGACATTTAAATAAATATGAAATTTGAAATGGAATAATATTACGTTTCGTTACAAAATATGGTATCATTTATGGATGACGAAATATTTAGAATAACCTTGGGATAACATTTTGTGATTTGTATGTTTCGAATAAAAATATGTCAAGTTGATAATTGTTTATTGTATTTTTGTACGTATCGTGTTTAAGTGGGAGAAAATCTCTTAAGATTAATAATGTTAATAGTATCAACATTATTTTGTTTTGATCTTTAACGCAAGGTCATTGTATGTTTTCATATCGACGTATGATTGTGTTTGTTTACGTAGCATATAGAGGTCAAAATTGGTATTAAAAGTCAATATTTCATACGTAAATATTATAAGTTTCTAAACAAATATTACGAGAGAAGAGAGATTTTTTATGAAAATAAACATACAAAGTTCTTAAAATTATACAAATTTTTCATCGACATTTTTATTTTTACATTGACTGTTGGAATTGTTAAAATTTAAAATATAAACAACGGGAATTAATTTTTACCATTAAATGTTGCATTGTGTTTATCGGTTTAAAATGTCTAACGTTACCTCCCGTTACTCGAAAAAGGCGGGGACAACGAAATCGAATAAATGTTTTTAAGGCGATTTGTCAATCACATGCAAAGTCACGGGTTGAGTAGTTCGGATATTTTGCTTTTTATCTTTCGAATTAATACGCGAAGTGGTTCATTTATATTTCTTATTCAACAAAAATAATTCGCATTGAAATTCTTTTCAATTTATGTTTGTTAGTAAGCAGAGTCGAGTAGAATAAATATTTTACGTAAATTCAATGAACGCAACGAAATAATCTTATTTTTATTTTCGCGCACAAAAAAAACATGACCGAAATTTAACGATTGTTCTACTTTATTTCCTATCGATTCAAACACATGACGCGTTTTTTCTACGACTATAGAAGAAAAAGAGAAGTAGCGTTAGATTCGAGAAAATTGCCATGTAGAAATTATATACGTTGTTCGATGAAAGGAAGGAAAAGACGAGAAGAAAAAAAGAATAATGGAGGGAAGAAAGATTACAGAATCTGCAAGAATTGCCGAGGAAACTGGCGGGATTGTGCGCGCATTTTTTGGTC
The DNA here is from genome assembly GCA_022817085.1 of Psilanteris sp. ZL-2020. Classification (NCBI taxonomy): domain Eukaryota; kingdom Metazoa; phylum Arthropoda; class Insecta; order Hymenoptera; family Scelionidae; genus Psilanteris; species Psilanteris sp. ZL-2020. The sequence goes on along the minus strand of JABFQC010006418.1, from coordinate 5,660 downwards.
GTTATTTAATAAGTACAGACGATTCGCTGAAAAACTGCTTCCGGGCGATTAAGTGTGCTTCGGGTTTTAATACGGTTTGATCGCGCTCAAAAATCGGACCACTTTTTTTTTGCGCCATCATTATTATTATTCGCACGGAATGATCGCAGTTGTTCAACAATTCGCGTGGTGCGCCGCTGTTATAAATAACTTTCGTATTTTAATAAAGTATACATAACAAATTGCGCGCAATCTTGTCACGTGATTTATCGAGAAAATGATTTTATATAATCCGCGTTTGCATCACGTAACACTGCATTTTATTTTATTTATTTATACAATATCATTATTACGACGCCGCGTAACGACTTTACGATATTGTTGACTGAATAATGAACCGTCTTAATTTGATACAAGGAAGTCGTAACTGAATTTGTCGGATGGATCGCGTGTCATTCGCTTCGAGATAATATTTTGTCCCGTCAAAATGCCGTCGATCGACTGGGCATGCGCATTGGCGTCGCAACGGCTGAGCTTTTCTGCGGGACAAAGATCGCATCTGTATGACAAACAAAGTGAAGACAATTTTGTTTGCGGCTTTAAATTTGAAAACAACCGGTAAACGATGCGTGCGCAATCACCAATAATAATAATAATAAGCACGAAATGGTTTAAGAACAATAATTTACATTGATACAAATTGTGCGCAATTCGTATGCAAATTGCACGGCCACAATTGGTATATAATTTTTAAATTCGATTACGATCGCCAAGTGAAAAGGGTGAAAGCTCTTCAATCACATAGCAGTTCGTGATATGAAGCATAGTCGTGAAAATTTGTATGGATATCGACGATTTTGTTGCGCCTTTTATCGTTGCTTGATTTAAGTCAATTAAATTCATTAGTGGACATTACAAGGTTTCTTTTCGGATCGATCCTATTTACTTATTCGTTTTATTTCAATTTATGGCTTTCATTTTGTTTTTTGTTTTGTTTACAATTTTCATTCTTTACTAGCTTTGTTTCAATGTCCCTTGTATTTCGATTATTTTTGTTTACGTTTTATAAATGTCATTGACAATTATGTTTTGTCCTTTGTTTTTGTTTTGTTTCAATTATTGCCATCGTTGACAATCGTTTCGTTGTTGTATTATTTTCATTTAACTTTACACTATAGTATAACATTTTTTACGAAACAAAACGGGTTTACTCACGAACACGACGTACCTTTAATTTGAAGTTTTAATTAAATTTGCGTTTATTTTGCAGGTGAAATTACTTCCAAAGCAAGGAACTTATCAATCACGAAAACCGAAACAAATTAATCAGCCATTTGAAACAACTTTTAGATTACAGGTATATCAGTTTCGTTCGACTGATAAGTATAATTCATTTGATTTGCATTCGTCGCGTCTTTACATTTGCTCTTTTTATTTATTTATTTTGTCCTTTTAATTGCATCGCTTCATCGTCTTCGTCTCAATGCGCAGAACAAATTACTGTCGTAAAACGAGCTAAAGCCAATGCATTTTATCGGCGCGCAATGGCCGTGATTTAATAATCGACAGTTTGGATCTTGTCGTTAGGTGCACCTACCGAGGAACCAACTTTACGTGTCACGAGTCAGTCCGAAGACACTTTTAAGAGACATTTTGGAAGAAGTGTGTCGCGAGAAGAATCTCGACATACATAAATACGAGCTCCGCCATCCAGGTACGCTTAAACAAATACTTTAATTACGGAGATAAAATGATTTGTCAATTAAACGTCGACCTCGAAAGATTACGCCACCGTCGTCGCATCGGCAACATTTTGTGCCGACAAATAATACACGTTATGGCGTCGAAAATCAAAACTAAAACGATTGAAAACAAACTATTGCGTTACGTAAATATCGCCGCTTTCGTCAAGTACAAACCTTTCAAGGTGAAATTTATTTATTTTTTTTTTTCTATCCTTTTTTATTTTTTACATTATAATCTCTTCTTTTTTAACACCTCGGTGTATGTCATTTTTACTTTCCTCGCGTTAAAAAAATGCAACCGAGTTTTTATTGTTCGCGTCAAGATCGAAACCGTTTCCATAATCTCGACCATAATAACAACAATAGTATAGCAATAAAAAAAGTTCCATTTAATTTCGTCGAATTGGTTCTCGGGCGAAACGCCGGCACGGAATAACTGTACGACCGAGCGGCATAGAAAACGAAAATCACGCGCCCGAGAAATAAGTGTCAGCGTTTCCTCGCGAACAAGTGGCTCGGCCGACAATCTCCTCTCCTAAAGCGATGGGAACTCGGGACCCGGTTGCACGCATTTTTCCACTCCCGACGCGTTATTGTCCGCCAGCTCTCTTGCGTTTCGTTTCTTTCTTTTTCCTCTTCCGTCTTCCTCTCGTCGAATCTGGAGCAGTCTCGTTAATTGCATGCAATACAATGATCTCGGAAATATGTGTCGCGTCGGAATGATGGAGACAGAGATAGAAGAAAAAAGCACGATCAACTGTCACGTTTCACTTTGTCGGTATTATTTTCACGTTTGTTTCGATTATGAAATAATTGTAATTAATTAAGAATGACTCCTCGAAATGAACGCTGCGGCGCGGTTTTCGAGACAGACGGCCCTTTGTCGATGCGAGGAGAGCGAAATGGACGAGATTTTGATGTTGACTGAAATTTTAGCGTTAAGACGCTTTCGTAATTGTAAACTTTTTATTTTCTAATGTTATTAACGACCCTGCGTTCTGCTTTAACCAAACACACCGTACATAAGTCACTACTCAAAACAACAACTTCTTGGAAACGTTTCGGCGTCTGTTATTGTTTACTTTTGCGAAGAATCCGCACAACAATGACATTCTCCGTCGAGTTTTCTTGCGCCCGCACATTGACGATCCGCTCCAAAACAGCGCGACGCATTTTTCGTTTTATCAATTTGCGTGAAACCGTTATGTTCATTCGTAACGCGATTTGATAACGTCGACAAAACAAGCCGCGTTAATTGGTACTCATTTGCCGTAAAAATTGCGACGAAAAAAGTCGCGTCGGGCAATCAGAACGGCGCAATTTATCACTGAATTATCGTAATTCACTTTCAGCGGCGTGCTTTGTGTGTGTGAGCGCTCGTGCTTGTCGCGCTATCGATATCGATTTCTTGTCATTGAAAAACTGTGACAAGCTGAAATCTAACATTCCCGAGCTCCCTTGCTCCGCGCGCTCGTTCCGCGATACGTCAGTTCAGTCGCGCAAACACACGCGTACGGCTTCGGAAGCCCCTATTTTGCGATTATACGGGCACGTCGTACGAAACCCCATTCCGTCGGTGCGTGTTCGCGCGTTTCTTTGACCTTTGCGGCAGCGACTCGCGCGACCAAATCTGCTCGTCCGAAGGTCGAAATGACACTGGGCCCAGGCGCCGCGACGTAAACAATCGCGAAAACGGTGTTTTGGTAAACATGAAAGGTCGTTGCTCAACAATGCGCGTTGCCGAGTTTGCTATCTTTGTCTCTGTCTTGCTCACGGCATTTGGATACTAAACGTTGTAGCGGCGCGCGGCTCGTCGCTTTTCCGCAGTTACGTAAGCGCGAGCGCGACCGTCGGCATCGGGCGGAATCGCAGGCCCATCGGTGTCGTCGTGGACGCGGACCAAACGCGAATCGTTGGTTAATCTGACGAGGCGACGCGATAAGCGCAGATAAACACGCGACCCGTCGCGGATATAAATCGAATTGGATCGCTGGCGACGGCGCACTCGTCGGCGAGTTTTCGCGGCCGTTAAATTTGTGGCGTTGGTTTGCAGGTGATTTGGAGCAAGTGCTGGATCCGTCTCTGTCGCTGCAGGACTACCACCTGCAGGAGGTGACGCTGCACGCGAAACAAAGCCGGTCGTTGGGCTTGGCGCCGAGCGCGCAGGACATCATGGCGCTGCAGAAGCAGGAAGAGCGCAGGCGCCACCAGTCGCGGCACGGCGTCTTCGGCTTCATGTTCAAGTCCAAGTCCAAAGAGACTCCGATGAGCGCCGACAGCCCGACGGGCAGGAACGCGTCGCCCGCCCGCAGCGACGAGGCTGCGCGCGCCGCCGCCCCTATGCAGCCGCCGACGCGGCCGCAGCGGAAGCGACGCCCCGCCCCCAAACCGCCGGTGACGTCGCAGCCAAAGGACGAAAAGGACATTGTAAGGGTCGACGGGTGGGGCTTGTTTACGTTGACGTCGGCGCGATGCGGCGGTGAAAAACCGCCTTTCGGCCCGATACGTGTATTAGACGTCGAATCTACGTGCAACTTGGAGTCAACGTCGGTTCCCCGTAAATTCTGCGCGCGCCGCAGGAACGTCGCGTAGAATTTGTGAACCACATTGACTGAAACGTGAATTGCACGTGGATTGTACGTCGAATGTATGTGGATACTTTGGTGTTAAATTTACGCATTCAAGATTGTTGTCGAACACACGACTCGTGATTAATAGATTAAAAGGTTAACCACTTGAGGGGTTATTCTTTTACGGGCGCTGATGCTGTTGGTTGCGAATGAACAAGTGGAATTATTTTGTATGCACGCGTGTTATTTCGGGGATAGTTCAATTGTCGCGTGTATACGTGGGCATTGCTTACTTATCTAGTGAAATGAACAAATTAATTGCATAACGTTTATAGTATTTATATCGTTCAGATTAACTGATTAAATGGGGTACCTTATCTAGGCTTCAATATAGAAGGTATTTAAAATATAATAAAATAATATGATTGCCTGAGCTCAAAATGCTTTAAACTTTTATTGGATCTAATTGCAGTGAATCTGATTTCATTATTGATGCTTTGTTTGTGGACAATTTAGTTGTTTGTACGAGACATTTCAACAGGTGGTTTCGAAACTCATTAAAAATCCTTATATAAATAATGGCTTTACAGCAAAGAAAACTTATGTCTTAAATAGTATTTAGATATGGTATTAATAATTATTGAATATATATATATATATATATTTATTTATTTATTTAGTTGTTTAATATTTATTTAATATTTAATAATATACATATATTTAAATTATGGAATCTGTCACTGAATCATACACACATATATTATTATATATAAAAATCGTAATTATGTAAATATATTATGTAGTGTGCAATAATAACAATAATAAAAAAACGATTTGGAATGAAATATTTAATTTATTATAATATTAGAAGTTGAATACAGTCGAATACATTTCATATTTTTCTTTCATTTGAAAAAATTACTTTATAATATTGTAATAAGTTATCAACGAGATGTATTATGTTTGAAATAGCATATAATAATGTTATCCAATGAATATATATAAGGTACCCAAGTATATTTCATTTTATATGTTATGTAGTAAATTGACTGAAATAATTTTTCAAAAACAGAAACAGCTCGAAACGGATATTATACATGAACAGATTAATTTCATACTTGACCAATAGCATCAAAGGCCATAAAAAGTGGTACTCTTTTTGACTTTGTAACCCTTACAAGGGCCCAAAGCGCGTTATCCCGTTTGAATGAGAAATGTCGAAATTTTCTCAATTAAATTAAATCATCCTCCGATTGGCCAGATTACAAAACGATCAACAATTTTTCACGAATTATAAAAGTATGTATTGAAAAAATGTTTGGTTGGCACAAGCATAATTATATTTAATTTAAACATAAGTATGTTC
>JABFQC010006417.1:0-10790 GCA_022817085.1 Psilanteris sp. ZL-2020 | reverse complement strand
GTCCTTGACTGGGGATAGAAAAACTCGGCTAAAACTACATAAACCTGTTTTAGTCGCTTTACAGTAGTGACCAAGGCAAATCAAATTGTTTGCCCGGCGTTATCTTCCATAAAAGCACCGGCGCATGCATACCCTCGCAACATCCACTACGCAAACCGGCGCGCACAAAGCAGTCGAAAGCAAAGTGAAAGATTTAATAAACGCCAAACATTCGAAATAATTTCAGCCACAGAAGAGACGGAGAAAGCCAAAAGACGGGAATAAAAGCACGATATAAAGCAAACCCGGTCGTCAAATTCAATCGTAAATCATATCCATCAAGGCCGCCCACCGCGGGCGCCTCGCCGCAATTGCTTGACGCGACCCCTTCGCGTCGCGTTTTTTTCACGCCGGCCAAATTGTTTTTGCTCGCAGCTCGTCTGAGAAACCGTCGCGCTTTTTGCCGAGCATTTAACGCGCCGTCGCAAATTGCTCCGAACCTCGGTGTCGCGCGGTCAAAACAGTCGCGCCGACCGGGCCTTTCATTACGCGGGCGCGCATTGTGAACGCCCCTTTAAGTCGACGAGTTCGCGTTCCTTTTCCAAGGCGTTACTACGACATCCGCCGCGCGTCTTCTTCTGAAGTTAGCGCCGCGAAAGAATACGTCGCACGCCTTGTCTGGAATTATGACTTTGTCAGCCTTCCGTGAAACTCGAATGTTATGCAAGAGTACGCGCGTAAGGGCCGCGTACCGTAAAATATTGCGCAAATGTTTCCCAAGTACGTCGAGCGTAACGCCAGAATATGCTCCGAGGAGCCGGGTTCACGCAGACCCGAACCCACGGGGACTGATACTTTTGTCCTCCCGACTCCTGCGCGTTATTTTTCTTTCAATTTACGCGCTTTCAATGCCCCTTTGTGCTTAATTTTTGTTCAAATTACGCGGCGCTCCTCGGATTCAATGAAACCGTCTGCGAATTGGATCGTAATTGACAAGACCGTTTGTGTAGCGTGAAAGGAATTCGCAAGTCTTTCTATATGTTATGGAAATGAAATTGCGCCACATGTTTAATTCACGAGTGTCGTCGATAAGGCAAAACTGTCGAGCGTCGTTCTCGAAGCAATTACGTCGTTTAATGTTTCCAAGACCGTTGCTTATTTGGTTTCTGTTTTGTGAGCGCGAAATACCGATTTTCAAATTGCCGCGACGTCGGTCATTTTCGACATAAAGCAATATCTCGGAAGGAAGACTCCAAGGCTTAAATCCTGCCTTAGCAACGCTGCCCTCACAATTGGTCGATAAAGCCCTAAGGGGCTTTACAAAATGCTTTTATAAAAAGTAGACTATGTTTTTGCGGTCAAGAGGATAATCTATATATTTTTTTTTTTTTGTAATGATTAAGCCGAACGAGCACAAAATTACACGCGCGTGATATGCACGCTCTAACTGCGTTTGCAACTGCGCGTTGTGCGGCGTAAACTACTTCACTGTATACAGTGGAAAATGAAAATAAAAAAAACTTAAGCCAGTACTTTTGCTTCGATGAAATTATTTTCTTGCGCGCTAAAAACTTTCGTCCTAACTCGATTTGTATAAACCCTCAGACGGCAAAGTTCAAATAAATCTGAAAACAAATATACAGCAAAAGCCAAAGTCGAATCCTTCCGCCATTAATGTTTAATTGTATCAAATTGCCGTTGAGCGGTTACAAAATGATCCCAAAAGTGAAGCCGAATTTGAACGTCCTTGTTCCTTTTCGATCCGTTTTATCGGGCGAATCCTTCGGTCGAATTTTTCACGAAAATCTATATACCTTCGGCTCCAACCATTCAGGATATTTTTCGACATAATGACCGTCTACCGATAACGGTGCTCCATTTAACAAAAGCACTAAATCGATAAGAGTACCTGTTTGGGGATTTGTTCGCAACAATATTTTCTTATAACGAGTAAGTCGCGGAATAAGAAAAGCAGCGCGACTGAATCCTGAAGGGTGAAAAACGGAAGCAAATGTTGTTAAACCTCGGCGTCATCGGAATTGATGACACCCAGCATTGAAAGCCCGCAGCTATCTCCTCGAGACTTCCTATTTCAAAGCATAAGTTGCAGGTTCGGTGAAATCGACGCCGCCAAAGCACCCGCGTCAAATTCGATCCAAAAAACTTGGCGTCGAGCGTTTAATTTAACTGCGAATATTCGCACGTGTGAATAACAAAAATTCCGCATCCATATGTCAGGTATACACACTGATGTATATTTTTTAGCCCAAAGCGGCGCGGTTGCACTATTTGTTCGAAAACTATTTCACTTTTCAAATACATCGCGCATATGCTGTAAAGAGCACAGTCGAAATTCCAATCTCCGCAATCGCATTGTAACATCGAAATACATTCGAATTTACATATTTGTGCTGATTTTGTGCAATTTTGTATGGAAATTATATTTATTGTAGATTTCAATGCGCGTTAAAATGAATCGGGATACGGTTACACTTTTTTTTTGCTGCGTCTTGAAATAGATCTATTGTGTCAAGATGAAACATATTTATTCCAAAAACTAATATACGACTCCACGAATTTGTGAGACATGAATTAGGCATTACTTCGATTCTCCTCAAAATCCGGCTGATATTTGTTATAATAACTGGACACGCCAAGTGAATTCCTCGAATAATTCGAAATCAATTCAAGTCCTTTGAACAATAGATGATAACCATTTCTTTTGAAATTATAAAATAAATGATCCTCGGACTTGCTCGACACAAAAATTATACCCGCAACGGAAAATGATTCTATCGGTGAAAAATGAATCGTCATTACTTAATTCTATTATCTGCAATATCTATTTTTCCAGTATTCAAGATACAGAAAGCTTTTGCTCAACCGTCGTGAAGGATCATTTATTTCGTAATTGTGAATAATTTCAATGAAACAATTTTCGTAACGAAGTCCTTAAACATCCTTAATTGAAATTAAGTGTATAAAATTAATAACTGAATGCAATTCCTTAATAAATGAAAAAAAAAATTAAAATATTAAAAAGCATCCAAATTTGATATAAAATGTAGAATATTGCATTTATAAGTTTACAATAACCTTAATCATTTATAATTACTACAGAAAAAAAAGTAGTAAACAATTAAATAAAAATGATAAAAATGTTAAATTGAAATTAATGTTGAATGAAGAAAATGTTCATGAAAAACAAACCCGCAGTAAAAACGAAAATATATTTGAAATATATCGACAGTATATTCCAAATATATCATAAATAGATTATAAATATATTTGGAATATATTTTCAGTATATTTTAAACATAATATATTAATAATGCATTGAAAATATATTTACAAGATATTTCCAATATATTTATCTATACAAAAATATATTTTTAAATTTACAACATTTTCTTTACCTGCGGGAAACAAAAAAATTCAACATAAATTTTAATTTAAAATAAAAAAACCCGTAATTTTAATGTAATATTTATTACAAATAACGTAAACAAAATAAATATATGTAAATAAAAGGATCCGCAAGGTAAACAAACTAATGCTAATTACAAACATAAGGTCCTGTAATGTAAACAAAAGTATCATTGTCAACCCAAACATAAATTTACACCACATTAACCATTACCGCAACTTCAAAACCTTATCTCACACGTTTACAGTTTCGCGTATTTACCGTAAGTCTTACGGAAAATAAAATTGCGACTCACAATTGATGAGAATTCCGCCGTCTTATACTGCTTCATCCAAAAAGCTTATGAATGATTACACACTAATGCGCGTTTTGTTCCATTGTGCGCGCCGAAACGTTTAACGTGAAATTAATTAATTTACAACGCAATAGCGAGGGAATTGCAGATAAATGTTGTCCTCCGTTCAAATTTGTAATTCTAATATCAAAGCAATCGAGAGAGAAGATTTATTAACGGAACTTCGATACTGGTATAATAAATCGTTGATCTTCTTGAGCGACGCATATTACGAATTGCTTGTAAGGCGCTTCTGAATCCGTCTCCAAGTGTGCAGGTCGGGAGGGAACTTAATTACGGAAAAAAGACGATTATGAAAGAAGACCTCGCGCTGATGGGGACGAGGATTCGAGTCTTTTATAGGAATGAGCGATGGCGATATGATAAAAGGATGGTCGCGCGAATGAAAGTTGAGAGTGGGCGGATTATATAGAAAGTTCCGTCGCTATATTACTAATAACGGTGATAATGACTGATTCTGCAGCATCGCGCACAATGAACTAACGGCAAGTCTGAAGTGAGACGGAGTGAAAACATTATTGAAAAAATTGAACAAATTTTTCAACGTCGTCATATTCTTGGAAACAATTAGACGGAATGGATTCGGGATATTTTATTCACGCCGGCTTGCCGTAATGGGGCCAAATGTTACATCGACGGCGAATTTTTATCTTCCCGTGCCAATAAAATTCAAATTTCATCCGCACAAGGGAATGCGCAATTTTTGCCGTTTCTTTGTTTTCGCAGATGCAATATTGTTGTACAAATACCGTGTCGCATTTGTTTGACACTCGAGCGTAATCACTTTTCGGTATATATTTACGTTTGTAATATTACAAGTGCGTGTAAACGTGCTTTAGGAATTATTTCGTCGAGTTGTCGATTCGATTTTCTTACAGATTCCGAATCTTTTTGTTCTTGTTTTTGAATTTTACGCTCAGAAAAATTGACGTCAATTTATTTATGTTTTACACCATGTATTTAATGAATATTACAGATAATTAACGGAGTGAAAAATATATAGAATGCAGAATGTATGATATTATAAATATTTTGTTTATAATTTTATATAAATATTTTAATACTATCCTACTTATCTAATTCATATAGGGGGACACGCTTTTAGAGATAGCAAAAGGAATACTAATATTTATAAAATAGGAATATTATGTTTTATTAAATTGAACGTTAAGTGCGGTTGTTTGCGTTTGGAGCAAGAAGATCTAATAAACTGCTTGGTTTACGTATTTTTGATAAATATTTACGTTTTTTGATGAATAAGAATAATATAAAGTAAAAATTCTATAAGATAATTCACTTTTAATAACCTTTCAATAAATACAATATAACACATTTTTATGGAAAAAAAATCAATTTAGGTTATAATATATTATATTAAAATGTCACAATCTAATTTGATAATATTTAACAATCAATTCAATTTAATAACTTTCCACACCTAAATCTTGGTTAATTGTTACCATTGATGATCATTATAATTTTATATGGATTAATAATTTACTTAAGTAATTTGAAGAAACCAATAGATGTTTAAGTGTAACAAAAGATATTGGATAGAAATAATGTACCCGATATGAATAAAATTAAAACAACAAAAATAGTGTATTAATAAATTTTACTATAAATACAGAAATATACTTATGAAAATGGCTTGTGTTTACTCTAAAACTCTTTTTGTTTACATTATAAATGCTTACGTTTGCGTTAAAAATGTTTATGTTTATATTAAATATTACATAAAAAAACTTTTTGATGCGAAGGTAGCTTATAAACAAGCTAACTGCATTACATTATGTATTTTACTAAAATTGTAGAAAAATTGAATGCTAGTAAAAGATAAATCTAAGCAGCCGTAAACAAACTGGATAAGGTTCACTGAATTAAATAGGTTCGTACGACCTTACCGGTGGGTTTTCATACATTATTAATACATTAACTCTATTTCCGAATCGAATATTATTTCTGTGAGTGCAAGAGTATCATAAAATATAAATTATCCGTTATATTGTAATATATTGATAGAACACAATCAATCCTCATCTGAATAAAAAATTAATCGGAATAAATAAACCACTGCGCCACCCTTCAAGGGATTTAAATAATCAATCTTGATACGAAATACAAATTGCTTTTTTGCGGTTCGCTGAACATAATTTTTCATTGTGTCAAAAATGAAATTAAAATCGGTTTCGTTAATTATAATAATTTTGGAAATTTAAAATTAAATTTCGTTTTGTTTCATTTCATATTCCTAAATGCAAATAATTACAGTCGTATATAACTGTAAATGAAAACAAGAGGTGAAACAACATTGATATTTATTTGTTATTAATAAAATACAAACTACAAATTATAATGTAAATCACATCACAACAAATGTAAAACTTTTTAATTAATAATTTTTACTGAACGAAAAACCTTCATTTAAGTAACATTGCTGCATTAATTAGCTTGATTATAAAATATAATTAACTACAACTATACGCAATTAAACGTAGCTTCATCTGTGCAAAATATATCTTAAATGCATTGAAAATGTAGGTCAGTGTGTATAAATCATTGTTATTACTCTACATTTTATTTAAAAAAAAATCCATTATTACGTCTGTTGCTATCACAACTAATATCACGTTGGAAAATTAATAAAATTGTAAAATGAAATGTAATTAAGAAAAAAATGCACACAACTTTTAATAAAACAATTGCAGTATTAAATAATTAACTTAAAAATCAATGCAAAAGAATAATTAGTAACGAAAAAACTGCATATGAATGACGTACAAAGCAGAGGTTTTTTTTTATTATTATCAATAGAGGTTTCAAATCAGCAAATTATTTAAATAATATTTTTACGGATGAAGACCGATAGAATTTAAAAGCCGGTGTGTACATTAGACATCGTTACGTTTGCCTATTTGTTTGCTACTTCATCGACAAAGTACGGTTCAATGAATTCAAATGAAATTTGGACGGCTAAGCCCTATCCGGTAAAAGATTTTGCATAAAGAATTTGTAACGACTGAAATGGACTTTACAAATCTATTAAATCGATTGCTTTTATTAATGAGAAACTTTAATTATTACACTGGCAAACTTCTATAAAGATAATCGTCTTTGTAGCATCATTGCAATTATAAATGTGATATTATTTAAATAAGAATTATAACATATCTTAATTATTTTTGAATTATAGATTTATATTATTTTTTCACAGGTACAAATAATAAATTTGACAAAATAATATGTATCATAAATTAGGAAAAATCACTACCGTATTCAAAAGAGATCTTTAAATCTGAAACTAATGAATTTAATACTTCGGTGAGTTCATAAAAATATTATTTTATTGTTGTTAATATTAACGTTTAACAAATTTGTTGTGAATTTCATAAATATATATATGAAAATTATTGCAAGCCAATTAGTTCCTTAGTTATAATTAACAATTAAGTTTTACGTGTTGAAACCATACAGAATAAGACATTGACATATTTAATTAATATTGTACGTGAATTACTTGAATTTTTAACTCAATTCAATTCGACCCTATCCAATATCTTTCAACAGAAATATTTCGAATAAGAATTCAAAAATATAATTATTCAAAATCGTATCATTTGTATGTATTCATAAAAATAACAATCGTAAAACCGAAATGATACATTTTTAAAAATAAAAAAAAAGAGCTAAAATTAAACTCATACACATTAATTTATATTTTAAAAACCATTACCTTGAACGGGTTATAATAATGAAACGTAACTATTATTAAAAGTATAAAAAATTATTACACTGATAAAAAATTTATGGACTGTTTTAGTTATACGTAACACGGGTTTGAAGACCACAAATTGATACCAAATATAAAAAGTTACAACACTCTGATTATTATTCAAAATATAATATACTTAACGTTTATTTAATATAATATTCTTGTGCGTTCATATTTTTGCCTGAAATATTGTTAATGTTTAAATTTAACCTCCCTGAAAGCATAATGTTCCGTTTAAAAATTAAGCCTACTCAATATTTATTAACGGATTTCGAAAAACTGCAATTTTCTGACAAAACAAAAGTTCAAAATTTTCGTCGCGCGTACTTTTAATCCAGTTAAACTGATTCGGTCGACGCGCTGGAATAACACATGTGCGCTTGAAACTTATTTCGACGAAGCGAAATGACATCGATTGGTTTCACCGAGAACGTCAAAAACTGTGGCAGTCGAATTATCGCTAATTAAAAAGTCAAAGACACGGCTCGTCTCGAAATGTCTTTTGATCATTATACATTCAGGAGCACTTTTTAAGTAGAAAAATTCCAGCGGGTTCCAGATTAGGAGAGGATCGCCGAAGTAATCCACATTGATTGCTCAACGTTAGAAATTAGCGAGCGTATAAAAGGATTTCGTTATTCTGGTTTTTTACTCTTTTCAAAAGAGCGGAACTTCCGTATTTGTCTGCTTTCACATCTCGCCTCCAATCAAGCGCCAGACAGAGAAATATATACGAACGCAGTTTAAGAAATGCGAGACCGTTGCTGGCACGTGAATTGCATACGTTGATACAAGTAATGCACCTTTTCTAGATAAATGTAAAGTTGTGTATTGCGAGATAAAACGCAAAATGATAAAGAATTGTCCCTAAATCTGTGTAATGTAAGTGCGATTTTGCAACGACGGAGTAAGATTAATGACTGTCTTTTATGTGTCACGAGGGTCTTTTGTAACCTATATTCACTGCATTATGCATTCATAGCATGCAGCATTACATCGCTGAAAGCGTAATATACTTTCGCGTTTATTGACGTTAAGTAGTTTACGTTATAAATTTGACTCGTGTTGTACAAACAGCGCGAAAATTTTCCAAGTTTTTCGACGCGCGTATTTGAGCGTGTGTCCGTTGATTTCGGGTTTCGAAAAATGACGTCACCGAACGTGCTGACTCTACGCGGTTCTTCGCTACTTGACGCGCGTCAAAACGCCGCGTCGTTTAATCGAATCGATTGTGTTTAACGCGCGACTGTTTAACTAACAAATTTCGCGAATTTGAACAAACTTTAATCATTCGTACGAAACTTTCATCAAATTCACGGTTAAGGCCATGCATTATTTACCAGCAGTTCCGGCAATATGTTTTATGAAATATTCAAGTTTCAGCCACTCGCGCTTTTGAATAAACGGTTATCGCTTTTGCACGTAATTATTGCCAAGTGTTCCAATGAAAATGTGCATTGAATATATGAAAGTTCTTTTAGAATACCATAAGAATTAATTCTTAACATTAAAGTATTATTCAATTAGGATTTGATGATATCAAATTGAAGATTGATTTAAAGGGCTACATATTTTTAGCTATATAATGGCCTAACGAGATATCAAAATTATCATAAATAAATAATTTTCTTTATTTATCTATATAGGATCTCATTGAGTTTTCATATGAATGATGTTTAGTTTTGGATCATAATGGATCATTAATGGATCATAATACACCACAACCTAATTACGATTATTCATAAATCAATTAATAGGGCCTATCTAGGAAAACTCTTATTAAGGGATTGCTGTATAATTTCCAAAAAGAACCACATTCAATTGCGTTATTCTCAATTAGATTTCTACTTCTATAAGTTATATTCTATTATTCAGTAGTAAAAGTCAGTATTCGATCATACCTATCGAATAATTTATTAGATTTATGTAATTTAAGTTGCATCTAAAACTTTATCGCAATTATCAATTGCCTAATTGAATGAGACAATTTAACCAGTAAATGACATTTATGTTGAATTCTTGAAAATTATATTAAGATTTCACGTGACCAGCAAAAGTTATCTAAAATGGCACCCTTTTGCAATAAGTGTTAATTATACAAACTATTATATATTTTTATATGCGTATTCATATTATATTTACATTCGATAATTTAACTTTCGACTCATTATGAAACTTGTTTTTTTACTAAAAAGCATATATATAAAAATGCCAATTCATCTACTATATTTTGCATTTGCCTTCATTCACAGCATTATTACTTCGAGAGCACATCTGGTCATCGTTACAGTTATTATACTCTCACCATACAAAAACAAATATCAAAATCATAATCGCGTGGATTCGAGTTTTCCGATTTATTCATTCCGAAGCATGTGACCAAAAAATACAAAAAATATTAATTACACATCATTGTCACAAATGTATACATTGATTTGTGGTTTTCACTTTAAGAATATAAAATTCTGTCCCGTTACGTTTTAGCAAGTTGTAACTGCACTATCTTTTATGGTGAAGAAAAACTTTTAATCGAAAACAATACAACGAACATGTGGTTTTTGTTTGGAAACAACGTTGAAATATAAACTGAAATTTTCTTACATTAATACTGTTAAAACATATCTTGATAGAAATTAAAATTCACTAAGGCCAAATATGAAAAAATTGGCTCTATAGTGGCAAGCTCTTTTAATTACCAACAACAAATATAATTAATGTAATCTAATCTAATCACAACTAATCGGCAATCCCGATTATTTTCTATTCATGTTGACTAAAA
Source organism: Psilanteris sp. ZL-2020 (assembly GCA_022817085.1). Taxonomy (NCBI): domain Eukaryota; kingdom Metazoa; phylum Arthropoda; class Insecta; order Hymenoptera; family Scelionidae; genus Psilanteris; species Psilanteris sp. ZL-2020. The sequence goes on along the minus strand of JABFQC010006417.1, from coordinate 478 downwards.
AGTATATTTTGGAATATGATTCATATTGTAAAGAGGCTCGAATCATCAGCGTAACGCTAGATAATATTGCTATGATAAGTTAGAAAGGTAAACAAAAATTAGGACAATCAAATTTTGTTATGCTTAACTCGTAATTTTAGTTATATTTAATGAATTCAATTTTAATAAATTAATATATATTGAAATGAATTTTAACATTTCTAAACCCATCTTCGGGTACAGGACAGGTTTCATCTTGGACAAGTCAAATGAAACCAAGTAATATCATACTTCAATGAAATCGTTTGAATTTGATGATTAAAAAAATCTGATATTAAATATTTATTTTTTATTAACAGTATTTATCTACCACACGCAGAAAAAAATTTGGTCGAATCAAACAAAATATGGTTGATTCAACAAAATGCTTTGGTTATTATTTAAAGAACCAAATCATTTGTTGAATTAACAAAACTTATTTTCATAGTATACATTTTGT
>JABFQC010006416.1:0-10794 GCA_022817085.1 Psilanteris sp. ZL-2020 | reverse complement strand
ATATAAAGTATTAAATTTTATACTAAATATTAAAACATTAATATACATAAGTTTATGAATTGTCAATAAAGCTTACATCAAGTTGTTAAATTCTGTGAGTACCTTGGTCTTTTATTTATTTGCATTTACAAACATGTTTTTGAACAAATTAAAATTTTTTGTAATTAAACACAAATAAAATATGAATACCTAGTTTTATATATTTTTTAAACTTATAATGATTGTGGAGTTGTTAAATGTTTTATTATTATTATTAATTGTTTTAATAATTAATTTCATTTATTTTTTAATTAAATATTAAGTATATGAAACTAGTTACTGTTTCTAAGTACAAAAAACTGCTTGGTTGATAAATATAGATCTATTTTAATGGTTTTTAAAATTTTAAGAATATACATTAAAAATAATTTATTTATTTATTATTAAAAAAAAAAAAATTAATTAAAAATAATAATTTTATAATTTAATAATAAATTTGTATATTTCTTAAAGTGTTAAGTATAATATTCTCAACAGAAAAATTAAAAATATTTCAAACATTTGTATGTTAATTTTGAATTAATGACATTTAACTATAATAATTTTTTTAAATAACTAAAATCAAATTAAACTGTTTTGGTACACTAACAAATATCTAACCTTTAAAGCACAATATAACGGTATTCTATAATAGCTTGTTAAATAAATACAAATTTAGTTTGAATTTGAAGTAAGAATTGCAGCACCATAAGCAATAAAAGTATGATATTCTTTCTTACCAATATTGCAGAACTATTGCAGGATTTATGCAATCAAAGCTTAAGTTATAACAATATTCGTGTTGCCCTAATGGATTTTTGCCATTAGAACATGCTTTTATTGTTCAATTTTGATACTTATTTCATATAACATATGTTATGGTTATTAAGGTTCATTTCATGGAAATTTATCGTGAAATTAATTACTATTTGGTAATTGGATAGAAAAGTTTCAAACAAAAAAAGAAAAACATTTTACGCAGTTACAGTCAGATATTTCTCCCTGTGTAGAGAATATTATAATTAACACTTTAAGAAATACATGATATTTTGCAATTATTATTATACATATATACATATATATATATATAATATACAAATTGTATATATGTAATATAACAATTTTTTAAATTTTTAATTTTTAGAAATAGCTAGAGATCACCTTCATAGGATGGGAACACATGAAGTAATTGGTGGTGTAATGTCACCTGTAAATGATGCTTATGTAAAAAAAGAATTAACTCATTCATCAGATCGATTGGAAATGCTGCATTTGGCCCTTCAAAGCAATGATTGGATTAAGCTTAGTACTTGGGAAATTAGACAAAATGTTTGGTCAAGAACTTTAGCTAGTTTATCACATCATCAGAATGTTTTAAATGCTGTGTTAAATAATTCTAATGGTTCTTGTAATTGCTTTCTTAAAGAAGATACTGATTGGATTCCAGAATGTGTTAAAGATATCAATAATCAAACTCCAATACAATTAAAATTATTGTGCGGTGCTGATCTTCTTGAAAGTTTTGCTGTTCCAAATCTATGGCTAGAAGAAGATGTAATTTTTTTTTTCTCATTTCAATCTATATTATTTATAATTAATATAATTTAACTTAATTATTGACACATTTTATATTAGTTTTTAATATAATGAATTATAATTTAAAAATTGAGTATCAAATATGATTAAAGAGTAAGCGCTTATTAAATCTCTTTAAAACAAAATGTCTTAAAATTTTACAGGAATTTTACAATTATAAGATGTGAATTCATTATATTACGTTATTAAAATTTTATTTTTTAATAAATTTTTACATAATTGTAAGTATACATATGATTATTTAAATAGAGAAAGAATAAAGGATTATAAATGTACAGATAATTGAAATATTTTATAAATAAATTGAAATATATATTTAAATAAATTTAATAATAATAGTGCATATTATTTAATTTTATTATATATTATTTTATAACTTAATAATTAACAAATTTAAATAATAACACATGTATTATTGACAGATTGATAAAATTGTTGGCCAACATGGGCTTGTTGTTGTCACGAGAGAAGGTTCTGACCCTAACAAATTTATTTATGATTCAGATGTTCTATCAAAACATATGGTAATAAATATAGATTTATATTTTTTGTATTCAAATTGATACTAATGATATAGAGATATTAAACAATTAATATATTTTGTTTGTAGCATAATATATTTGTTGTAACTGAATGGATACCAAATGAAATTAGTTCAACTAGGATAAGACGAGCCTTAAAGCGAGGCGAAAGTGTCAAATATTTATTACAAGATTCTGTGATTGATTATATCTATAAAAATAGAATTTATGGTGCCAACCCTATATCAAAAACGTAAGTAATTTATGATGTATGTAAAGTTCTTTCTTTTTTACAACAGATCAATACTATCCAAATGTAAAGAAAAAACAATAAGTATTTGAAATCTTTTTATGCATTTATTACTATTAAAATAATTGTATAGCATAATAACTATATGTAAAAACTATATAATACAATAATTATATATATACATTTTTCTCCGCTTATCATTTACAATTTATTTATAATAATTATTATTTATAAAAATTATAGCTAATATTTAATTTTTATTCCATGCTTTCCATATTTTATTCTTAATAATATTAAAAAATACTTCTTTTCTAATTGTATAGAATTTGTAATATCATAATTTATTTTATAATATAATACTAATAATAATTTCTTGACATTTCTTTTCATGCTGCTAATATTTTGAAAATTCAAGTAAGTTGGATCTTCCATATAATGATGTTAATGATAGTCTTTTTAAAGATTGTGACATGGTTTTGGCACAATCGCCAAATAATGTAGCAATAACGCCAATCAGTCAAATGAATGAATTTTCTGGCAGTATTTCGCGTTGTATTTTTGACATGAACATCCAAAATTCATCGCAAGCTTATGAATTAAATCGCGAATATTTTGTCAGCGAAGATTGTAAATCAGAATTAAACAAGTTATTTAGTTCTTCCGAAAACAGTAATCAAGTGCCAATAAGTTCGGTAAATCACAATCATGATTTTGTAGATACTGATTTCAGTGATTCTCCGCCTAATATAAATAATAAATTGCAACCAGATGAATTTTTTTGCGAAGAGAAATATAGTGAAGAAACTTCAGATATTACATTGAAGTCTAATTCTTTCAAAATTGACATCGAAGACAGTACAAACGTAAATAATGTTTTTAATCAGAACGATCAACACTGCCTTAAGACTGAAACATTAAATTCCATTAATGATGATGAGGATTCGAAAAATAATGACACGAATCGGGAGATTGATGGCAAGTACATTAAATCACTAGTCAACTCAAAGAAGAGTCCAAAGAAGGTGTCCAAATTTGAAGATGATTCAAAAAAATGTAGACGGAAAGAACGAGAATCGCGTAAAAACAGTTATCACTCGTCCAGTTTTAGACACCGTCGATATCGTGATGAAAACAGTGATGATGAAACGAATACTATTGTGAGATCGAGTATTGCCAAAAAACCTCTTACAAGAGTACCTTCTATCCACAAGTCCTTGATCGATAAAACTTCTAGTCATCCTAGTATTTTTTTACAAGGTAGTTTGGATTCTATCAATATCGATGCTCCTAAAACCGTATCTAGCATTCCCTTTTTCGAAATTAATTCAAAAAAGTCAAAAAGTTATGAATCGATCAAGCGAAATGATGTTCCAAGGCTATCACTTATGAATAATAAAGCAGATCAGTTAAATGTGGTTTCGCAAAGTGATAGCACTTCCAAACTTATAACCTCTAATGATTTTGATTTGCTAACTGAGGATTTTTGTTCTGTTTGTTATCTTCCTAATGATCCTTCTTCTGCAGACATATTCTATACGATTACATCAAATTGCAGTTCTCCAGGTGACGATGATTCTACAAAATGCGATATTTGCAGTTGGAATTTGCAAGTAGATTCAGATATTCCTGAACAAAGTCTACCAGATAGCACTTGCGAAACCTGTGAAATTTGTGGAGAACCAGCTGCTAGTTTTAATGACAATTTAAATCAGATAGAAGAAAAACGAAGTCAATCTTTAAGTTTATTAAATAAACTTAGTTTGCGGCTGGATGAAGGAAAAGGTGGTATATTGAAAGAAGAAAATATTGATGTAAACAATGATGGACTTGAAAAAAAGATTGAACGTAACAGTCACTCCTTGACAGAACCTCATTATTATCAAAACTCCGTATTGTTTGTGCCAAAAGATGAAATTGCTATGGGGAAAAGTGGAAAACGATTTAGCAGAAAGGGATCGATTGTGAAAAAGGTCAATAAATTCCAGGAAAAGAGGCGATATGCATCAGTAGAGAATTTGCAATATACGAAATATTCTTATAAAATTCCAGGAGACAAATTAATCGAATCTAAAGAAACTAAATATATGACTTCCGCAGACAATATAAGAAATTCAAAAAGTTTTCGAAGCAAATCTTTGAGAAGGTCAGTGGACAATATTGGAAAGTATGATTCTTCAGGAGATAATTTAGATTCATTGGATGCAAATTTTGATAAGGATATCAATGGAGAAAATGAGATAGATAATAATACATCGAAGTTAAAAAGTGATACTATTAAAATGATTCTGACTCAACATGGCATTAAAATAATAAGTGGAAAAGAAACGGTACTATAAATAATTAGATTATATCAGCATTACTCGTCGTAATATATTAATGAGTTATATGTCATGAGTTCCTATGATTATTTTTTTCAAATAAGAAAATAAAAATTAAAATTGTGCGCAATTTTAACTTACTCTAGAAATACTCATTATCGAAAATAACTTTTTTATATAATTTATTTGGATTGATTGAAAGTTAAATATTACGTTAATATTAACATTAGTTAATATTTTTTTTTGCGGCTACATTATGTAGACGATAAATTTAAATCTTTTATATAAGTATCATTTTGTTATAAATATTAATTTAAATTAAATTTTATTATCTATCTTAATTTTGTATTTATAATTGTTAACATGAAATAAACGTAACAGTGTAAATAAAATTGAGCACGTAATTATTATTAAATGAATAAATATAATGTTCTATTTTTACATTTTCCACCAAATCTTTTATGTTATGTTATTTTTTTTTAATTTATTATATACACAATTACTATTTATAGTTTATAGTATTATTCGTAAAATTAAAGAATTATGATTTACAAATTAAATGAATAATAACAAATAATGTAAATATAATGAACTATTAAATTAATTTATTTAAATTTCATTAAAAAAGACATTTTGAATTATAATACAAATCTACACAGAAATTATTATAATAAGAAGTAATAGTAATATATATTAATCAGAATATTTAAATTATAATATAATACAATTATTCAATTATGGCTATAGCAGTATTAATATTTTTATTTTTAATAATTTAAAATTTGTAATAGAATTACAGAATTTGTGTAATATGTGAATATGTTTAAATAATAAGTTAAATAGAATTTATTCTGTATACATATTTCATAATATACATTTAAAAAATTAATAAATAAGAATGTAAAAGACTATTATTATCTGAATAATTAATATAAAAAAGCTAAACATTTTATGAGCCATTTCATTATTTTGTTATATATTCCGGTTAACGAAAATCATCATTATAAAATGAATTTTTATATATAAATATATTGCAGTATTTAAGATCGATTATATATATTATATAATATAATATAATAAAATTGATTGAATTTTTTTTTAAACATAAACAGTTCACTATTTAATAAACTAAGTTACATTTTTTCACTGTCAATATTTTTTGGTATAAAAATAAAAATAAAACTATAGTATATAAAAGTGATTTGTACGTATAAATTTATACAGTTTATAAATTTGATGTTTTGGTCCACAGTGTAAAGTAACATGTATGACTATAAGATATACAAAAATCTGATATTTAACACTATTTATCAAGATGTTGAATATTATTCTTTAAACATTAAATATTGCTAAAATTTACTATAAATTTTTATAAAATTTCATTAATAGGAATTGAAGAAGTATACTTATGGAATATTAATGTAATTTTCAATTAAAAATGCTTTAATTATGTATATTAACATATGTATAGGTATAACTATTAATAGATTTTTATGCTTATGGGCATTTTGATTATATTTTTGAATCCTATATTTACGATAGAATTTAAATATTATTTGCTTAAATATATTAAAAATGGAATATAGATATATAGTTACATTGTACATATAACTACTTGCTTCAAATTAGTTTATATTTTATACAAGTAGTTAATTTTAATAAAATTTTATCTATGATTAAATATTATCAATAGGTTATTAATGTTAAATACATTTTTCCTTACATGATAAAAAGTATTATTTAATAATAATAATAAGTAAGATGTTTTATTATCATTTATTATATTTGGGATATATTAAATCCTATCTTATTATTATTGTAAAATTATTTCAGTTGGAAGAAAATAATAATTTGCAGGGAATTGTGTTTATGTAATAAATATAAATACATGTTTTTTAATTTATAGTGATTTAATGATTGTTATTAATTCATACAAATGGTTTTACATGCATAATATCATTCTGTGTAAAATATCTATATGAATGTTTTTTCATGTATATTATTCTACCAGTAAAAAATTACTACGAATTACGAAATGTAATACGAATTGTAAACGTATTAAAATTCAATAAATTTGAAACATAATTTTATTGATCATTACGGATAGCATTTAATTATATTGAATTGAACTTTTAACTTTATAAAATTCCAGAAGTACTTTAGTACAATGCGTAAAACAATGTTATACTTGATAAGTTGGAGTATAAGAATTCATTAAATAACAACTCAGATAGAAAGATATCAATTATTTGTCCATAATGGTTCCATGTGATTTATACCAATTGTGCAATTATTGATATAATCTACGACCGCATTAGACATCCATTATTTATAAATCATATGGACACCATTTAAATCACGAATAATGGTGCCATTATTGGCACCATGGAACAAAACGCTTGGATAACCTATAATTACATACCATTAAATTGTTTTATAAAATATTCAATATCAATGAAATATAACATACAAACCCATATACTTAAAAATGACTAAAGAATTTAATATAAATTATTAAATTAATCAATGTAACTAAAAAATTCATGTAACTATACAATTTTATAATCTAAATGACATAAAAATATTAACAAATCAATATTTATTTTTTATTAAACAAATTAAAAAAAATTAATGAAATGCTAAAAATTGTTAATATCGATTATTTTATTATTAATATACTATATAATTATTATATTAAAATAATTTTTAAATTGTAATAACATTTAATATTATTATAGTATGCATTATTCAATATTATACAAAATAATCATGATATATATGAAATTTCTAAAATATATAAAAAATATTGTCTTAATCTATAAGTACAAGATCTATACTGGGAGTCTTTCTTGAAAGCAGACGCTCGAAATTACCTTCGAGTTGCTCATCTATGGTACGCTATTTTCGAGCGTCTGCTTTCAAGAAGGACTCCCAGTATATTTAAGATTTCTAGTGCGCAAGTGCATTCGATATCAATTATTAGACAATTATAGTTAAATCAAAATGGTAAATCAGATTTATCCATTATTGGGTACATATGTGACCGCAATAGAAGTCCATTATGTGCAATTATGAAGTCCATTATGAACCCCAGTCGAAAAAACCAACGTAGGAAACGACATAGGAAACGACGTGGGAAATGACGTCGGAAACGACGTAAGGATTTGGAGTAGGAAACAACGTAAGAAACGACGTAGGAAACGACGTGGGAACCCAGGCGAAAAAATACAGAAGGGAATCCCAAATAGGAAACTAGATGGGATCCCAGTTGGGAAACCAAAAAGGAATTTGGCCAGAAATCCAGAAAAAAAATAAAAATTGTTATTAAAATGAAAAAAAAACAACCAAGTTTGAACAATATTTGAACTCTTGAGCTACCACGTACACACCCAAGCCCGTAACCGCACGGCCACGGCCAATATGTGAACAATAAATGAGTGTGAGAATGACTATCAGAATGTTTGTAATTTCAGCCGAATTTCTCAAATGGGAACCCAGTTAGGATCTCTAATTGCTGTGATAGTCATTCTCACACTTATGTGTTGTTCACATAGTGGCCGTGGCCATGCGGTTGCGCACTTGGGGGTGTACCTGGCGGCTTCCAGAGTTCGATTCTTGTTGAAACTTGGGTGTTTTTTTATTTCATTAACAATTTTTATTTCCTTTCTGGATTCCTGGCCAAATTCCTTTCTGGTTTCCCAATGTGTGTCCCATCTGGTTTCCTTCTTGGTATTCCCTTCTGGATTTTTTCGCCTGGGAAATGACATAGGAAAATAATGTACGGGTTATAATAAAAATAAATACAAAATAATTTTATTTTATACATTTTATTCCGAAAAAAACTCCATATGCAAACACTTCGTCATATTAAAACACCCGAGATTCGAACCGGCGTCTCAAGTTAGGAGACGGAACCTTAGCCACTAAGCCACAACAGTTTGTAGTATTCAATGGCTTAAATGTCGTATTAACATGTTATATGACTATGAAATGTTTTAATTTTAATTTGTATTTGTATTTGTATAATTAAAATTATTTATATCTTAGTTTTAAACGTTTTGACTTGGTTCAAAAATCTGAACCTTAAAGTGCCAATTGACAAAGTTCTGGTTAATGGCTTCAATTTTAACATGTATACAAATTTAATTTTTATTATAATTTTTGTATTGGTGAGTTTTAAAATTAAAGTTAAAAACGGTTTTCGTTACACTGATACTCATGTGATTTGTAATCAAGTAACATATTTTTGTTTAAAAATAGCTCTGAAGAGGTCTGCAAATGACAGACGAAACGTCACCATCAATGTAAAATTAATTATAAATAAGAATAAAGTCTCAAAAAGAAAAAGGGAAAACTGTTATTAGTTTTTGCTATTCCCAATGGTCATGGGTTCTTGGAAATTATTGTTGTGATTAATTATAGAGGAACATTTCTTTTTGAGCAATTTACCATCTTTTGTTATAATGAAATTACAATATTATAAGAAGTGACTTAATATTGAATTATAGTAAAATTATAATAATATTATAATTTTATTAATTCTTAACTGGAATAAAGTATGCACAATAGCATTCAATACGACATTTAAGCCATTGAATACTACAAACTGTTGTGGCTTAGTGACTAAGGTTCCGTCTGCTAACTTGAGACGCCGGTTCGAATCTCGGGTGTTTTAATATGACAAAGTAGTTGCATATGGAATTTTTTTTCGGAATAAAATGTATAAAATAAAATTATTTTTTATTTATTTTTATTATAAACCGTACATTATTGTTCTATGTCGTTTTCCACGTCGTTTCCTACGTCGGTTTTTTTGACTGGGATATTAGGGACTGCAATTTATTACTCAATAAAATTCGCTAATCCTTCACGTAGACGTGCTGCACACGTGGATACATTTTGAATTCGTACGATGAAGGTTACGCGTTCAATTACTATCGATCATATCCCGTACGGAACACCTACGTGGAATAAATGTAACTTGAAAGTGTTCGTGTAAATTTTTGTGTTCGTCGAATTCACGTCGAATCTTTGTTCAATCGACGACCGTAATCCACGGATATTCGATACACAGCATGCGGACATTTCTAAATAGATTCAACGCTGAATATAAGATCATCCACTTTCAAGCTACATCGATTCCACGTAGGAGTTCTGTACGGGAAAGGACGTTATTAAAAAAGTTTATATTTTTGTTCTATTTATATAATTTAATTTTTTTATTATTTGTAACGTTCCTTTAACCTTTCAAGACGTTCCACGAATGTAACTTGTGACGTACCTGTTACCTTCTTGAAACGGGTTTTAAGTCGACATTCGGAAGTACTATGAACGTTTTGGGAACGTAACTACTGTCACTGTAGAGGTATAAAACAAATGAATGAAAGTAAAAACAGGGATTAATTATTTATTAGACAAAAGAAAGTGGTATAAATGCTCATAACAATATCTACAAGCTCATAATACGTTAACCCAGTCGAAAAAACCAACGTATGATGTGACGTGTGAAATTACGTGGGAAAATTATATATGGTTTTAGTACTGAAAATTAAATAGATGATTATGTTTAATTAAAAACGCTTGTAAATAATTCTATAATATTCGTTTAATTTTAAAAATATTATTATAATGAATATATACTATTTTATAGCCTCTCTATGAAAAAATCAATATTAGATCTAATGCAGGATCCAAAGTTAGATTCAATATTCGATCCAACATGAATATACAACATTCTATCCAATAAAGAATCCAACCTATGCAATTATACAAAAAAATAATTGTATATTCATTTAGATTACTTTAATTCTCAAAATTTGTGTATTATTTTACATTATTCCCATACACGACATGAACTAATCGTAATCATCTGTAGATGCTTAAATGTAACGTTGATTATGTTATAGAAAACGTAAATGATATATCGTAGCCGTATAGTATGCCATTGAATGTTGTGTAAAGTATCCAGATAGCAAAATTTGAAAAAAGGCAAGCATTATGTTAACATTTTACTTGCATTAATGCTAACATAATGTTAGTATAAACATTGCAGATGTGTCATAGTATTGGTAGCATTAAATACTCGCATAAT
>JABFQC010006415.1:0-10795 GCA_022817085.1 Psilanteris sp. ZL-2020 | reverse complement strand
ATCATATTGGAGGTAAACTAATAAATCTTCACTTTTATTGTTAAAAACTAAGGTGCGCTATTTATAAAATAAACAATAAAACATTTTTAAATGTATTTTCATGAAAGTTAGCAAATTATAAAGAAAAGTCGAAAAGAGATATAAAAGTCATTCGAATGTAATCATTCATGAATTCAAAATTTCTCTTGAAAGTGTATAATATATATATGTACATCCTTGCAACGTAGCAACTTACGCTTTAAATAATCGAATTTGATCATGCCATCAATTTTAATGGTTTTCAATAAGGAAATTCAATTTCATGCCAGTTTTATCGTTAATATCCAATAACTATCCACGAGAATTTACGTGTGACGTTACATATGTCTTCATCGACCTATTAACATGCATTCACATTGTATTAGGAAGAACAATTTGCGTCCCTCGTTGCTGACTATCAGGTGAAATACAACATATGTCATTCAGCTCATCCGCAATTGGTCGTCTGATAATCATAGTAGTTAGACTATGCGTAATAATATTCGGGCTCATTTTTAACGGACTGCTGATTTTCCTGCCAACTGATGCGTGCCTGTGAGGTAACTGCGAGAAACCCCCCTCGGGGTTCGTCCTAAGAATTGAGACCAGATCAGTTAGTTGCTGGTCGTTCGTTGTGCTGTTCGTTGGCACGTTCTGTGGTTATTTTCCGAGTTTTGCGTTCTTTAAGATTTTTGCACGCGATCCTGTTGAATAGTAAGGATAATTTGAAGGTCAGCGTAAATCATCAAATCAATTACAGAACGTGTTAACAAGTGAAAAGGCATGCAAAATAATGTACTTAATTACGATACTTATTCTGCACTTATGTGAATAGTTGTTAAATAGTATCAAGCATCCTGTCAGAATGCTTTTAAAAGTGAATCTAGTCGTAATTGTGCTAATAGGGACAATTGGGATGGCACGAGCCCTAAAAGACTTACAAATTTGCACGAGATCTTACACCGATAAAAGCAATGAATTTGACACGTCAATCAGTAATGGTGAAGATTTAGTGGATAAGATGCTGGTTCGAATCCAGAAGGCTAGATTTGCTCGGAATTCAGACAATCGTAATGAATCACTGAATGCTACCACGCTACCGGACGAACTGAAGAACGAAAGGATTGAGCGTCAAATTTTGTATGAAGCTGAGAAAATATTTGACGATGACAATTTTCAAGGTATTCATTATGTAAATATTAGAGTCAGTAATGTTTATTAATCAACAAATAGTCAACATTGTATTACGGTTTGTATGTTTTAGAGAGTGCAAGAGGAAGGCACAAAATGGACCGAATGTTGATGGCTTTGTTGGTTGCTTATAAAATGAAATTCATGGCCCTGATTCCGACCTTAATAGGCAGTATTATGCTGTTGCTTGCTTCCAATGCTTTGGTCGGTTTCTTTTTCGCATTGTTTGCATCAGTAGTGAGTATGAAAGGACGATGAATAATTAGTGGCAGGTGAAAATATCGGAGGATATAATAAACAGAGACAATAAATGATAAAAATGTGACTTTATTTTTGATAAGATTTTTACGCGTTTTTACACAACCTTATAAATAAATAATTGAATAAATAAATTAAATAAATTAATTGTTTTGTCAGTTTCCTTTTACTAGCGAACTTGTTTCATATCGAATGGCACTTGAAGCCAACTTTGTTAGAAGTGTTAGATGCTTCAACATAAATCGTTATTTAGATTACAATATTATAGAATGAGTATGACTTCTGTGATTTGAATCTTAAGTATTGTGAAGCTCCATCGCAATTCTTACAATGTTTGTAACTTCTTTTCTCACCAATTCAAGTGCAGTCATTAAAACGGTAAACCAATGATATTATCTGCGGTATCACTGGAGCTTCGTGTCATGTTTCGAATACGTTATTGTGTATACAACATTCTTATAATTCATCGTGTCATTCCATACACCATTTTTATATATTAAGAAATACATTTTGTTTCAGTTGATAATACTTAATGTAATACTTATTTGACGTAAAAGAAGAAAATGTATAATATTATATTTAAATTCTACGTAATTTTAAACATATGAAATTTTCAGTTGTAAACAAATTACAATATTATCAATACACGACTACTTACAACAATACCTTCAACAATAATTTAAAAATGTTTAGTTTTTTTGCAATTGATATTGTCATATTACTTAATCTTTCAACAATTAAAAGATACACTTTCTCCGTGCTGATTTGTTCCAAAAATAATTAGATACATAATCAATCTATCCTTAAATTTGTAAAAAAATAGCGTTATTAGATTTAGATTGATTATACTGATATCATTAACTAAATAAAAATTAGTTGTGAAAGGTATAATTAACATAACTATATCAAATGCTATATCGTGACAATTTTGCAATTCATATGTTCATCTTTGAATTTATTTTAAAATCAACAATAATTACTCGTAGAGCATTCACATCTTGATTTACTCGTCACTGTTAATCGCTAGTTCCACTGTAAGTGTGATAGTTAGTTTGACTATGAAAAAAATCATACAAAGCCAAAGATCGTTTAAGAACAAAGATCAAGAAATTTAATTTGCCCGATTTACTATAAAACATTATTTCACTGTAAAATCACCACTTGCTTGAATCTTCAATCTTCTACGACCTTTAGTTAAATTTTTCTATTTCTACACTCCTTGCACTACCGGTCGCGATCCACTATATGCTAAATTGTGAGCATATTCACTATCCGGATGGATAATGCTCTTGAGACTTCGGTCCCAGCCGCCGCCACCACCTCCACCACCCTGCTGCCACCCATGGCTGCTGCCTCCTTGATTCTTTTGCGCCAACAGCTTCTTCAGCCCGATAATCATTGACAGAACAAGGGCAATCTTGCTAATAATTAATGCCTTTCCTGCCAGCAAGAAAAGAACACCCATAGCTAGTGGTACCATTGCCGCCATCTTCATCGCCATGCCCATCATCATCATGCCCATCATCTTCTTCATTTTGCCTCTTCCCTCTTCAACGCTTCGTTTGAGTTCATCTGGACTGGTCTTCGGCATACGAATTTGAAGATTAAATCCATTCATCAGCGCCGAAATTCTTTCAAACAGAACCTCATTAAGGAATTCTTCTTTGCCCGCGCCGGAAGTCCTTCCAAGAGACGTTTCTATATCCACATTACTACTCCTGGCGAACTCTTCGATCTTGACACTAGGATCTCTCACTAGTTCCAGATTTTCAGCAATGGGCAGATTTTCGACCCGACCCAGTCGTTCGAAAAACGCGATTGCTTTCTTTTTCAAACAAGGTGATAAGCCCACGTTCCGTTGTTGGCACTCCTCGTAAACGCGATAGAGCGCGCGGTAACCGCGATCGAAGACATTGGAATCTTCTTCTGTGGCGGAAACGCAATTAATCGCAAAGCTCAGAACGAGCAACGCGCAGAGACACTTCGATGTATCCATAGTGTAGAATCTTCGTTTAAATTCGCGCACCACTAAACAAAGATTATCCTGAACTGCGCGAGACTGGCATCAGGACGATGAATCCAAGCGGATATATAGCAGCTGGTGGCAGGTAAAGGGGATGCGCGGGCTCCCACGTATACGAGCGTGTAGTCGTGAATAGATACGCCGTCTAAGACATGTATCTAGTCGCCCCACACTCGCATAATCCTTGCACGTGTATTTGTACACAGGCAAGCAGCTGTTGGCTCTTCTCATGACGCGCTGGGCCCCCTGACCTCGCTGACACAGAGACCCACTCAAACGTAGCTAGAGAATCCTTAATTTTTGAGCGCCTGGTAAACAATCATCGGGCTTAACTCATTCTCTGCAACCAGCTTTTAACGACTCGCAAGCATATGAGGATGATCGTAAACGATATATTATGTATGCGCATCCCGGCTGTAGACTGTACGACGAATGCCATTGGCTGCACAATCGGCCGGCCTCCTGATCCCTCGTGACCTTTGGGCCACAGTCGAGAGTCAGGAAGAACTAGTCCACCTCCCGCAGCATTTGTTGCTCTTCATGTGATCTCCTTTTCCTTCTAAAGGATTCAGACGTGCCATCTTTATTCAACCGCTGATTCTGCACAGCCATCTCCGATCGTAGGAGGAAAAATGCATTTCGATGAAAGTCGCGGACTGATTTCGAGGTTAAAAGGTACATGGTGAAAATTACATATTAGACGGTTATTTGCATTTCACATATTGATTTAAAAATTATCCTTCCTGATATAATTAACTGATTTTTGTCATTTGAAAATTACGGAATATAAGTGAACATTAGGTATTTCTGAAATACAGTTTTAGGACCTCTTGGTATAAATTCATTAAACAAATTTAATGACGAACGTGGATTGACAATGAGCTACCAAAACACAATTATAAAGGATGCCAAAATTATTTTCTTACTTTTTTATCTTAATAACTCAATTGCAGCATCATAAATCTTTAGTGTCGATAATATTACTAAAAGTGAGGAATGAAGGTTTCTATACTTTAACGCACATATTAACCTCCGACTAACGGAGAAATTGTTGTAATTGGGTAATTACTATTATTACGCGCCTCAATTAATAAATTCAACTAAACAAATTACTTAAACATTCCATTCAGTTTGACGAACGGTTGTTTTATATTTTTTTGACCTCGAAATAAATGATAACCATTAACGATTTCATGAATGTCCCTTTTTATATTTTACAAAATCGTAAAAATCGCACATTACCCATATATCAAGATGCATATTCAAGTCACCATAAACCGCTTGACGCTAATCACCTGACTCAACATGCATCACCACGTGTAAAATTACTTTAATGATCTTTTCGATTACAATTATTGTGCTAAATTAAATTAACTCGTAAGGAATATAAATATACATAATATAAGAAGGCACCTGGAAGATGCGAATACATCACATCACAAAATGAAATGTAGAAAATCATTTGTTTTTCGTTATGAGTCATCTCAAATTCGTTCTCGCGCTTTGCTAACAAAGTGCAGTAGGAAATGCGTGCAAAAGATGTAGCACAGTATTAATACTGTTAAGACGGCATAAAGCTGTGGGATAATCGAGAAGTAGGTAACCTATCATGGTCCTATACGTTGTCGCGAACAGAGATGCGCCAACACTAACCTCAATCAAGTGTGTCGATGTTGCGGATTTCAGCGTGCTCGGCATACCATTCAGGACTATATATATATATATATATATATATATATATAAAATACACCATACTTCACGCGCGCACTATATCAACCCATCGACATATACTTGTATACAAACGTCGTGACAAGTATTCACATGTAAGTAACAAATAAGTTCAAAGACGTATTCGATAAAACGTATGAAATTTCAAAGACATGCATAATTTATATTTTAATATCATTAATATTATTTGTAATAAATATTGAAAGGGTGTCGTCAATTTTCGTATTTCGCTACCATTTTTGGGTTTTCAATTTCTATAATTAATAATACAAAAAGGTAGATGAAACGAGGGAATGTTACGTGATAATCGAGATTAAATATGCAGTGAGATAGTAATTTTAAACATTATACCATACAATTTCAATTTAACATAATACAATAGATGCATGCAAAGTCACACAATAATAAGTGTGATGACACGTTACGTTACGTTAATCAAAACGATAAGATATACATCACTAATAATTCGTTGAAACACTATTAGATCAAATTTTTGCAATTATGTTAATCATAATTTGACATTTTTAATTTTCTCCTTTACTCAAAATAACTATATTTATTAGTATTAAAATTGCTTCAAATTGAATTTTATCAATTTAATGGTATGTAACTGGGTGTGCCGTGAAAACAGAATCCAAGATTGCATGGATGAATCCCTCACAAATTACGACAATTTGTTTCGTAGATATTAAAGTTTTATTTCATTTACTCCATTTCCACATTTAATGTGTCTAATGCAACCGCATACAAATAAAATGTATATTTGTAAGCTAATGAAATGCACAACATAAACTACTTACAAATATTTTTATATACTGTAAGTACGAATTTTAACAGTATATTGCAAAGATGATAAAAAATGCATACGATTACATTCAAATCAACTCATCTCGTTAATCTATTTGCACAAAACACAGCAATTCCAATTATTCACTGCATGTGAATAGTACCTTTCTCATTATACAACTTCTCCAGTTCGGACTCACCACTTTTCATTTAACGCTATAATCTGTGAACTCTTACATTATAATTTCATTTTCTCTTCCCTTTAATTGTATCAAGTAAGTACACAAACAAATGTGAAATGTACAACGTTTACAATTAAATTATTCGTCTTAAATCGTACATAAATATTCGTTTAAATATAACATTAAATTAAAAAACAAATATGAAAGCACAAAAAGCTAATTAATCTGATTATTCTAATGAACACAAATTACAAACTGTTTCCTTTCTTTAGTCGTGTTGATTCATTATTTCTCGATACTCAATTCTTGAGTAAAACTTGTTTGTATGGGAAACGCATAGCTGTCAAGGCTGTCGTGTCTTTCGCTACGTCTGACACCAAGTTCGACCTTTCGACACCGAAAGAGAGATGAGTGAAAGAGGAAGATGAGATGCGAGACCTTCTGATCGGCCCAGTGGCACACAAAGCATAAAATAGATATAAGGAAAGACGCGCTTTTTTAAGTCCTCGTTATCCACTTTTCACTGGTAAAGAAATGATCGTGGGAGTCGGATGCACCCATCTGAAGATTCCACAAATTCAATGGCATAAAGTTTATGTCCTTGTATTTATCATCGATAAATCACAAGTACTATATACATAGTTTCTATTTTGCTTTACCAGCCATAGAAAGAAGATTATCGTAGATAATTTTCATTACATTTAATAACGACGCATATGAGTAAAATACTGTGTCATACGAAATTAGTCTTTTATTCGAGTGTGCGGTCTAATAATGTATCTTTCACTATATACATGTGTTTATATATTTGTGTCAAATATAATAGAATGTGTTACATGTTAAAACAATCACTTTTTATTCTTCTCTTACAAAAATATCTCTTTCAATAAAAGTAAAAATTTATTTTGAAGGATAATAATAATAATTTTATAAATACAATTTATAAGTTTTACTTGTAAAATAAAAAAATACTTTTAAACTTTAAATATTATACAAATTATAGCAAAATGTGGCATAAACAGAAAAATTGTATACAACATTTTTACTATCAAAAATAAAACAGATTTTAGTATTCAAAATTATTTATGTCTATTTTACTTTATTTTGAAATAAAATTTGAATTGTATTTAAAATATAAATGGCTTTATAGTATAAAACTATTTTTAGAAACTTAAACTGTAAACTTAAACTTATAATAATATGAATCTGTCAATATCATAAAAATTTGAACATGCAACTATCAGTATTATATATGTACACGGGAAAAAATAAGGCAGTAAATTTATATAAAAATGGTTTAGTTTTAAAAAAGTCAAAATATGTTGGATCTACATCGAGATGTGTGTTGATTGTATAGTATTTTAGACATACCTTGTTTATAAACATAGCGACTATTTTTGTTTAGAATTCGATTGTTTTCATTCAAACAAATTCTTCGTTTTAATTTTACAAAGTTTCTGTGTTGAATCAACACCGTATAGTGAATATAGTAATTTTGTGTTATATTTATATCATCGTTTTTTCCCGTGTACATTATTAGTCATATTTATATTATACAACTGTATTTTAAGTTAATATAAATTTTATATTAAATATTAAAACAATAACAATTCATTTGATTTCAAAATAGTTATCCTTTTCTATGCAAAACGCGTAATAGGTTTGATAATCTAAACTACATTTATTTTTATTTTTTAAATTACTTTATAATAAACTTAATAAAGTATGCCCTATTTAATTCGCTGCAATCATTTGTACGAAAAGGAATTCTTTGTGCCCTACTCATTGGAAGGATGCTAAGTATTCGTAGGAAAGTAAGTATCGTGAATTTATATATCGTTGGAGTTAATTTAGTACAAGTGTAAGCTAAGTTTGGGACAAGCTTGTAAGTTTTTATTTTTTCAACTAATATATAATTTATTTTAGACCAACTATTAGGCCTCGTATGCCTCGAGTGTGATTTCGTTTTACAAATAATTTTACTTTATATAGTAAAAAATTGCTATATAAATGCAAATTAAAAATTAAAAAATTAAAAAATTGCAAATTATATTGGAAAATCAATACAATTGCTATACATATCTTTCATTCAAAATATCCTATAGATTTTTATTAAAAGTGTAAAGAAACTATTACCATTTGAAATGTAACAATATGATTAAGTGATATGTATAAAAAAAAATAAAATTGAAGTTTTATAAAAATAATTACAAAAATGTAAATATCATTTAAATAAAATAAAGTAATAATTAAATGAATTAAATATTAAATACAGCATAACATGATTTTTTTTAATTATTATACAATCTTATTATAATAAAAATAATAAATTGAATGATAACAAAAATTTATTACTATATAATAGATAAATAGAAGATACAATTTTAATTTTATTGCCTTATATTTTCTTAATGTGTAAAATATAAAAAGTATAATTAAAGTTCTATATATTAAAGATCGTATTATATTAATATATATAAATGTTGTATTAATACTAAAATATTAAAAATATTATAAAAATACATAATAATGTGTAAACAATTTCATTCTGGGTAAGTTTTCTCGCCACCCTTTCATCCCTTGTTTTCTCCCTTTCCTTATATCTGCAGGACTAGATAACTACCGGTTGACTTAAAAATTATTTGTTTTTCCATCACATTATGTGTTGCAATTTGTATATCCGAAATAAAATATAATATATGTTATTTATATAGAATGAAGGGTTTAATTAAAATTATAAGAATGAAATCAATACTGCAGTTAAATAAGTACACTTCTCAACATCAATGTGTCCACTTAAAAATTACGTTTTCCAACACCAACAAAACTCCAAATGCCCGATATTCCCAATATTCATCATACTGATAAATATTTTGATAATTGAAACTAAACGAGAGTTTAGTTAAGGTTATCTACAAAATTCAATTAACTAATAGTAAATCACTAAATATAATGTTTATTAAGTTAATAATTCTTACATACATATATGTTTTGTAGTTTGTAGTTTTAAAATCCTATAAATTTGGCAACAGTGTAGAGTTTTAAGTAATGAACCTCAAAAATCTGAACGGGAAAAATATGCAGACAAAAAAAACATTTCAGAGCCGTAGTTAAGGGACCCAGAAGTGGTAGGACCTCAAAACGGATCGTTGATAAAAATATATATATATATACTTACAAATTCAGTTTTTATATTTTCAGTATTTTTGTATTTTTTAAAAATGAAAATTTGTTTTCAATCAATTCGTACTTAGGGTTATGAACTACATATTTTTTTAATTTTAAAATTTTTTTTATTTTATTATTATATTATATTATATTAATTTATTAATATTTGCACTGTCAAAATGATACTGTAAAAATAACATCGTAAATTGTAACGAAAACATATTTATATGATATTATACTACTTGAAACATAAATTTTTAATTAATTTAAACATATATTAAAAATAAGTGTTAGCATATATAAATACAATATATTAATGTATTTCGGATAAGTTAAAAATACAACTTTTAATTTTCGACAATTTTACACAAGATTTGGTTCATATCAATAAAAGTATCTGTTAAGTATTATCATAAATAAAAATTGATATTTCTATAAATATCAATATGATATTGTCACCGGAAGTCAAATACTATAGATCTCAAAACTGTATTCATATTAAGTCATTTGTAAATATTACCATTTTACCATGTTGCCTTTAAAGGTCTTCAAATTTAATTAAATATTTAACTACATATTTAAATAAAAATGTATTATACGAATTTATATATAAGTATATGCAATTATATGAAGTTGAAAATTGATATAATGCAACAATTCTTATAATACTTTATCATAAATTCATTTTAAAATCAACCCCTGGTGAATGATACAATTTGTATTCACTTATATACAAAATATATAGTTTTAAAATATCGCTTAAAACTACTATTACATATAGGACTAATATTGATATAAGAAAAGCGTTATATTAAACAAATTATAGTATTTTTTAATTATTATAATGATACAAACTTTTATAAACTTAAACTTTTAGGTATTATATTTTGAAATATACCAAAATCTTTATAAATACCGACTTTAAATTAGATAAGTTTAAAATGTAAATTTATCCAAGCGTATTGTATTAGATTGTTGCCCCTACAGTATGTTTGAAATTTCTATTCCTAGAGATGGAAGTTAGAAGTTTATTGCGATACGATAAATGTATATTTGATAGATAGTTATCTAACACTTAATATTTATGATTATTGCCAAATATTATGAAAAAATATTATTACATTCAAGTTTAACATATAACCATATAAGACTTATTATTTTATTAATTTCTTTGTTAAAAATATTAACAAAATATGTTATTTTATAGAAATAAAATATACTTATAAACTTCTATAATATAAATTATTTATATATAAATATACTTATTCCTATAATTATTTTAAAGATGATAGATATAAGAATGGTGTTAAGTTATTAAAGGTTTATATTTTATTTTACTACAAAGTTATAATAATAATTAAAATTAACAATATATTAAAATATTACCATATATATATATTGGTGTTAGTAAACATCTCTAGTAATTTGATTAATATATTAC
>JABFQC010006414.1:0-10796 GCA_022817085.1 Psilanteris sp. ZL-2020 | reverse complement strand
ATGTTATTATAAACATCTATTTATTAACTTTATAAGAATAATAATAATATTTATTTATAAACCGTTACTTTTTGAATACATATATATAATAAATATAAATATAATTATAAATATAAATATAAACATAAGAATAATTAATCATATAAAATAATAAATAATTTCATAGTAAATAATTACATCACAACATACAGAACAGAATATAATCCAACTACTCAAATTAAATAAATAAATATAGTACAATCATGATTATATACAACAATCTAATATAAACTCTCATCAAACTTACTTCTCTTTAATATATTTACATATGGTACGTTTGAATAATTTAAAATTTTCCTTTTGTCTTATTTCATATGGCAATTGATTATATGCTATTATACCATTATAAAATAAGCTTTTTTGCGCAGTAGCAGTTCTACAAAACATAACGCGTACATCACGCATTCGCCTAGTAGTTCGTCTGTTGTCAATATTATGTTTCGTCATACAATTAAATAAATAATTTGGAGATAGGTGATTTAAACATTTATAAATAAATACGGCAACATTTAAAAATATTCTTTGTTCGATTGAAAAGAAACATAATTTCAACATAGTTTTGACACTAGTATATCTATTACAACATAGAAGAAATCTCATTGCTTTATTTTGTTCTTTTTGAAGTCTTTCAATATAAATATCTCCCACATTTGCCAAACTTTAATTTAATGAGTATGAGGCAGACTTTCGGTTACTTTGCTGAACTCATTGTGTCTGAGATGCTGTAATTTGTTAACGTTAAATTATATTAAATAATATTAAATCTCACAATTTCAGTAAGATATTATTTCAAAACAGGAACATGCTTCACGTTCACTTATTTGCGCTAATTTTTTTGCTCACCGTTAATAATATATATATATAATTATAGTATTTATTATTTGTTGTTTAGATCGATTAACATTTTATGGTCCTTTAAACCAGGGCTATACTTGAATTTTAACATTTTTATGTGTTTTATTGGGAACATGGGAGTAAATATATATATATATAATCGTGAACAATGCACGTTTAAAAAATGAACCATCCTAGTTATATTTCATTAAGTTTTAGTTTTTTTACGACTAAGCAAAAGAGTAAACAAAAGAGTTTCATAATTATTATTTGTTGTTAATAAATAAATATTTTTATAATGTAAAAATGTTTAAGAGTTTAATTATTAACCATGTTTACTTTAAAAAAATATACGCGTGGCGACATCTGCTGTTGACGTACAACACTTAAATGTTACTGAATTATTGGTTAAAGTATTTTCAACGAAATAATATTCATAAGAATAACAATAATAATAAAAAATATGTGTATTTAAGTAAGTTTACGTAAAAATTATAAAAAAAAATTTCAAATATGTTTGTTTTCGAGAAACCGAGAATAAATGTTACTTTACTGCACGAGTTAAAAAAGTATTAAACATCATTCATGTAAAGTATATATTAAGATTAATGTTTTTTAATTTAAATTACTTCTTAAATTTTAAAAAATAATTTTGCTATAATAATATAAGTAATAATAACACAAATGTAATATAAATCAAGACATGATCTATACATGCTTAGTTATAAATTGTTAAAAAAAATTTAATAAATATAAATTAATTATATTGTATTTATGAAGTTTATTGTCATTATTTCATTAAACAAATTACGCTGCAATTAAACAGTTGCACTCCAATTTCGCTAGTAGGTTTAATAATAATTATGATTGACCATCCATCAGTACTAACATTTAATAATAAATTAATATAACTTAAATCAATTTTTAAACATACTACGCTACTTACAAAAAAAATTACTTTTAATGTATTTGAGACATTTTTTTATTAAACCGGAGGTGACTAAAATCCAAAATATTAAATATAAAAAAATAATCACTTGTATAGTTTTTTAAGCTCAAATTGTTATTTTAATATCAAATTAAAATGTTATTTTGTGCTATCACAATATTCGTGGAATATAATTTAAATAAATAATGTATATGTAAATAAATTTAAATATAATTTAAAAAATAATGAAGTTTCTGCATGTGTAAATACAAATAAATATAATTATACTTACATGGGTACATACAATATATTAATAAAAATGAAAAAAAATACATTCGTGAAGATTTGAAATTAAACGCCAATGTAACTGCTTTGCTATACGTTTAAACCGAGCCGTCTCGACAATTTTTTTGATTTGGTCAAAATAGATATTTATTCGAAAATAATAAATCTTAGAATTATATCTCGGGATTATCATAAGTTGTCACAAAATGATATTGTAATATCCTAAGGATATATCCATCCAAATACGTATATCCCTACGACATTAACTTGCTTTAGGGATCTTAGTTATATATAATATATAATATCAGTCAATTGATATTTGTATCCAAATACAATAAGAAAAATAAAACAGAAAATTTTACCGTTTAAACAGTAATTTTTGGTGTTCAGAAATTGAAATTGATGAAAAGAAACTAGTATGTTATTCTGTTCAATGTAAATTCTAACGTAAATATTTCTATTTTTGCTTACATATATTTTCATTACTGTTAAAAACAATAAAATTTTCTGCAAATGTATGTCAATGTAGAATTTAGGTTAATAACGATAATATAAAAATTATATAATTACACTTTATAATCGCTTTTATTTATTCAATTATCTACAAAAATGTGTCCACATTTGTATTTTAGTACTTTCAATTTAAAAAAATGTCAACAAAATTTAAAGTAGAAAAATCATTATATCAACTTATTATTATATTATTATTATTATTATTATTATTATGTATTGTCGATTTGCAAGCCGCTCAGTATGGCTTATTCTTTTTGATTATTCTTGTTTAATATTGGTTGGTGTCGAGCTCTTCGACTCATTAGATCAGATCGTTATTACGTAGTAAAAATGAAAACAAAAATATTATTATACTTTTGAAAAAACTTTTTCACTTTTTAAAATAAAACGTTATATTGTAGAAAACACGCCAATACCTTTGAAAGTCATCAAAGTAAACAATAAATTTATTCATTTCGTATATTTTTATTGATTATTTTTCTCAGTGAATAAGAAGTTCTACGTGTATGATATCGTCTTTGTTGATTGCTGAAAAGCATCCAGTGAAGCCGAAGATCTCTTTCGTGCATCTTGGTTTTAATCCGCACCAGTGCTTACTAAACTGTTGTAGTTTGTTTTGATATTTAGTTTCATTTATCAATCATTTATTTAGGTTTTTTGATACGTAAAGTTATAGAGAGTGAAAAGGTGTTAAAAGTGCGAGTGAGTGTAATTGGAAAGAATTTATCATAACTACAAAGTATGTATACATATAATTTAATATTGTATTTATATTATTAAGGTTAACGACCAACTTTGACAGACAAGAGTAAAGTTAAATGTTAACTTCATTCATTTAAATTATTATTTATTTTAAACATTTCGACTATGTGGTTAGTCCTCTTCAGTGATACTTAAAATTTGGTGATGAGAAATTTGAATTATACAATTAAGTCAATACAATTACATTTGTAAAACTTTATTAATCATAATGTAATATATAATATATTACATTTTCCGTCAAAGTGTATAATTGTAATATATTATATTTTTTTATATATTATCATAAATCATTATGATTAATAATTTTTTACAAATTTAATTATATTGACATAATTGTATAATTCAAATTTATCATTACCAAATCTTGTCTGTCAAATTAACCTAAGACAATTCGACTTAAGACAAAAATAACAAAATATTCTCTCGAGTTATACGAGCATGTGGTGGGAAGAGCAATAACGGCAAGTCAAGTAGGAAGAAGTTAAGCAACATTTGACGACGACCATTACATGGATGGGTGATCGTTCCTAAAAATATGTGTTTTTTGACATAATAATAACATTTGAAACTATTCGTTCCGATTAATATATTAGAAAATATCAGTTATTTTGGTAAAACATGGCAGCAGACTATAAAAATTGAACTTAACAAACTCGGTAAATATAACACAATTTTTCGATTATTTCAGATAAACATTTTAGTTAAGACCGCATTACAATTGAAAATATTAACCAAAACTAACATTTACAGTTAATTTAATTTGAAGGTTATGCTTACTAATTTAATTAAACTTTTCAGTAGATTTGATTAAAAATTTCTTTCTTAGTGTATATGCCTTTCAAGGGCAGAATGAATGAACTCAAAAGTAGAAATTACATTTCATATAATCAAATATAAAATAAGACAAAACTGGAACGCAACAATGAATTCAAATTATAATAATTGACTTATTTAATTGAAAAAAAGAAAAATACAACGTTGTTTGATCGCTAAATAAACGTATGCATTTATCTATATAGTATTCCTTACAGGGCATGAACAAAATTGTAATCATTTAGAGATAATTAAATGTAATGTTACATTTAAATTCCTAATACACAAATATATTTACAATATACGTCGATATATTGCAATTGTATTTTCATTTTTACTAAGGATGTAAAGTTATAGAAAAATATGCATTCAACGTTAATAACATAACGTATATATTATATCATATATCCATATCAATATAGTATACACTGAGAGAAAAATGTATTGTCATGGCAAACATTTGATTATGGTTGCAATATTTTTATTTAAAGCCACTATATTTATAGTATTTCAAACCATATTTTTGTTCATTATATCTATAAATACTGTATTGTTGGTAAGAATATTTAATATGGTTAATTTTCCATATTTTTATGGAAATATTTTTTTTTTTTTACTTTTATTGATGCTTAAGTGTAAAATTTTAAGCTTAAATTCATAGTTAGTAGTTATTTATAATTTTTACTTTCTTAATATTTCTTTTTGTGTTTTTAAGTTATTTTAAGTAATTTCTTATGGATTATTTACATATTCTTTTTTTCCTATATATAACCAAAATATAATGATTTCAATTGTTTTTATATTATATCCCTCCATATTCTAAAAATTGTAAAAATGCAATATATTACATTTATATTAGATGTATATATTAATAACCAGAACATCATCATATTTCAAATTTATCTGAAATTATTATTCATAGTTTATTTATTATTTATAACATTATAACAATAATATATTACTTTAGAAACTATAAATATCGTTTTTTTTATTATATCTTATAGTTGAACGAGCTATATGGTGTTTAGTTTTAGTAACTATAAGGGAAGTTAGAACGTAAATTCAACATACAATATAGTTGCTCTAACAATATTTCTCTCTGAGTGTACTATCGAGTATTGAATTAAGTTTATTAAATTATTATTTAGAAATGTTTACATGTAACGTTTGCTAATAAAATTATTTGCATTACATTGTATTCTACGATCATTCTAAAATATTTCAATACGTTTATAATATTGCAAAAAATTAGATGTAAAATATAATGAAAACTTAATATAATTATAATATTTCAGAAGTTATAAAATATTTACAGAATAAATCTTAGTTAAAATCATTAAACAAGATTTTTAGATTGATAGAATTATTTATTTCTGTTTTACAAAGGAGAAACCCTAAAATGGACATGATCTCACTCATACAGCACTCACTATACATATTCACTAGACTAAATCACAAAAATATTTATCACATGAGTTAACAAATTTGTTTACATCAGTATTTACAAATAATGATTTACAAACAGTGATTTGGCATATTGCTTGTAAAGTGCATTTGTAAACTTAAAAGAGGTTTTATATAATATGAGTAAATAAAAAGACAAAAATACACATTTTTGAAAATAATTAATTTATTTAATATTAAATCCAGAGTTTCTGATTTATTATGTCATGATACTACAATAAATATTAAAATATAGTTATTAAAATTATTTAGAACTTTCAGAATTTAGAATTAGTGTAGAACAATTTTAGAATAAATTGCAATGCAAATACTTTTATTATATCAGTAAGGTTGCTGTTTTCCAAATTATGTTAATCGTATCTAATAAAACACATTGCAATAACGATTAGTAAATGTTACATACAAGTTTTGTAAACAATAATATTAATATGATCTATGCTATATTTGTTGTATTTTACACCATCTCTAGATGATTATGATTAGTTCATGCCGTGTATAGAATCCAGCAACGCGTTTTCATGTCTACCGAATGCCTAACATTTGGGGCACTGTGCTTAATATACGGAAACACTTTTCATTCTATATTAGTCAAACGTAATAATTCAGTAACGAGTTCTATTTTTAAATAAATACGGAGAGGAATAATATCAAATTTTCATAAACGATTTAGCAATATAGCATCATATATATATTCATATATATACAATTCATCAGAAATTGGTAATTCATTTTAATGTTTCATTATAATTTAAAAACGGTTTACTAAATTATATAAGCTTTTTGTTTCTTAATCAATTCGGAAAATTTTTGCAAATGTTAAAAATTGTCCAAGCGAATTGTCAAGATTTTAATACTTTAACCTAAAATGAATATAAGAAAAAAGTTTTTTAAAAAAAGACGTATTTACTATGGTAATCTAGATTTTGACCGATATTAAAGAAAAGGAGAAAAGTCGAAAACGTATGTAATGTTATACATCGTCTGGAGAATAGCATCGCAATTTTTGAGGAACGTTTTATTTTACAAATAAAAGTTTAATTAATTAAAAAAAAACTTACTGAAACATTTAACGAGGATCAAACTCATGAACTTCAGTATATAATCCCGATTTACACCGATTAACTAACGCCATAATACAAACGTCAAAAAAATGTTCAAGAATAACAAAAGCGAACGAACGTCAAATCAAAGATATAATATTGTTACGTTTGTTAATCTTGAAATTATTTATTGTTTTATTTTTTTTTTCGTATACAATTTAGTTATTGAATGTGATTGCTCTAATGTTGTAGTTTACGTTTAAGTTAGATTATTTTTAATAAGATGATCAAAATTAATTACGTGAAAATATTCCTAAGATAATATTGAAATATTATTTTTAAAAAAAATGTTTTTTATGTAAATATGTTGGAACCGCGTATTTGAAAATTTACAGTTCCTTTATTTATGGTAGTGAAATAATCTAAGGTATCGAAATTGTTGCATTTAATTGTTGTCGACAAGAGTAGACCACACCCTGATAGCCAGAATTACATAAATTTGCTGTAAATTTTCTGTAAATAATTTATATATATGATTTACATAAAAATTACATCTAGGCGCTTCATTATCCTGCTTAATTTATGTAATTTATGTAAATAAATTTTTACATAAAATTTACATAATTAAGATTTTTTACAAAAAACTTTTAGAAATAACGAACTATTTTTTTATTTGTTAATTGACTGTTCCTTAAATGCACGGAAAAAAATATCAATGTTAAATCAGCATTGACTCAACATTGACTCAAGTTTATTCTCATGTTTTTAGGTTAGAAATATTGAATTAACACTGACGCAATGTAGTTTTTAAATTGTATCTAATTTAAATTAACATTTCGAGAATAACATCGAGTATACAATGTTGATTTAGCATCGATATTTTTCCCCGTGTGAATATTTTCTTAACAATTTTTTAAAAACTTTATTATTTAAAATTTACGAAAATATTTTGTAAATAATTTAAACGATTTACATCAATTATGCAAGACAATGAGAAAGCACCTTGATGTAATTTTTATGTAAATCGTTTATAAAAACGTTGGCTATCAGGGCATGTTCTAAACCATAACTAAAATACATGGAGAAAAAAAAATATGAAAAATTACTCATAAATTATCAAATGTGTGACAGTGGAGTTCTATTTTGAAATAATACATATAAAATTAGTAAAAATTACGTGTATTTTTGTGAAAATTTCTGATATTTTATGTATTATTTCAATATTGAACATCGTTGTCACATATTTGCCATTTTCATGAGTAATTTTTAATACTTTTTTTTCTCCATGTAGTTGACACCGACAGCTTATTCAAATATATAATATTGTTTAGAATATTAAATAAAGATACAATTTGAATTATGATTTCATTTATTATTTAATATGTACTATAATTAAGAACATAAACATCCTCAAACATATTTTGTATCCACATGATTAACTGCTTTAAATTAATTGCGTGCATCATAAGCTATGACCAAACATTGCGAAACCATGCATTTTATTATTTTATTTTACACACTTACTTGCTTTTCTGAACTTGCTAATTTCTGAAATTTTTTTAAGTCTAGTCATATTATGAACTAATGAATAATTTACCGATCTTTTTAGCATGCGTTGCATTGATAATATGGCTTATTTTTATCAACCGATAACATTGCAACAGAGTTCAGTGGAAAATTTTGGAGCACACTTTGTTTCGATTTTAAAACAACTCATACCGGATGGACCAATTTCAGAAATGACTAAGAAGAAAATAAAAGAAAAGTGTTGTGAATTAACGAAATTTGTTTTAACATTACCAAAGTCAATTCACGAAGAATTTTATAATGGAATACTAAGATGCTTGTACAATAGTTACTGGTCAATTCTAATTCAAGAATATGATTTTGAGGACACCAAAAAATTTCAAGCAATTGTTCAGGTAGTTGAAGCAATTTACGCATCTGTAACAGAAGCAATAAGTCATATGCACATTTTATATTTTTTTACAAGTGAACCGCATTACTGTCAGAATACATTTATATACCTTACTCTTCCGAATATGATTAATTTAAAATGTTTAAATCTTTTAATTGCATATGTAGACATGTCGCATGATGAGTTTGAAATTCTTCTATTGAAGTCGATAAGTAATATGAAAAATTTGGAAGAAATAACTTTATCATATCATTATACCGATAAAATTATTGAATCTATTCAATTAAATTGTCCGAAATTATTTTCTATAAGCTTAAGGGATATAGACAATATTTATATAAACGGGTTAACGAATGCATGCATTCCGTATTTGATTAAATGCAAAAACTTGAAACACCTTAGTATTTTATATGATAATTTATCAGTAGAATCTTGCATGCAATTATGGATTCATCATCCCCATTTAAATATCAGTATTAATCCAAATACTATAAGAAAAACTCTGACACAACTCGGTACATATTATTCACAATCTATAAGTGCTACAGTATTAGAAGTTGATGTGCTTTCTACAGATGATGTAAGAAATATATCAAAACTATGTTCACAATTGTCATCGCTCAAACTAAATTGTAATAACAATAAAGCTAGTTTTGAGAGTTTAGCTTCGTTAACAACACTTGAAAATATAAATTTTGAATTTACCGATTTCCAATGTATTAAGTTGTTACTCGAAAAAATAGGAAATAAGCTCAAGAAGTTAGAACTGTCTTATGTAATAAATGTTAATCTTGTTGAAATTGTACAGTATTGTATAAATTTAACAGAATTATCATTAAATAGGTGCCAATATATTAATATTTATAATCTTCAATATTTTGTAAATAAAAAAAGCAGATTCCAATATTTGAAAAAACTTGAGTACGTTCACAATAAGAATGAAGAAATTATAACATTTTTATTACATACTTATAACAACATATCGCATTTAGAAATTGCATTTATAAGTACTTTAGATAACGATAGCTGTGTTTATAATATCCTTAACTGCCATCAGTTAGAAAAACTGATTCTTGGGTTGAATTATATATTTTCGAAAAGGCTGTTGAGACTTGTTGTAACAAAGCTGCCTAATCTGAAAGAAATTATTGGCATTGCTAATTGTCTTCATTTGACTGCCGATGATAGAGATGAAATTGTTCGTTTAAATCGTAATATATTGTATGATTAAATGCGTATAAATAAACAAAGTGTTTATTGGCCTCGAGAGTTGACGAAGACCATCTTGGACATTCTCTGCTCAATTTTTCTGCATAATTTTGTACACACCACCATCCTGCGGCTTCTGTAATATCCACAATTGATCAAGCGTTGGACCTTTATATCTAACTTAAAATAAGTTTCTTCCAATCAGAATGTTCGAATTTAATTGCTTTCTTCCATAAGAAATTGAATTCTTCAATTACTTTTGAAAAATAGCTTTATTTTTTAATACTTGTCTGTCTAGCATATTAGGAAGAGAAGAAATAAATACATATTTTTCTTTTAGATAATTTTTGTGGTGGAAGACCAGCTACAGACAAAAACACCCCATCGTATTTATTAATTTCATTTTAAGAACATATAGGTTTGTTATTCTCGTAGTCATTACAAAATAGTAATAATTTTAATATAATTTATTTATTACAGTTCTTCATTTTTTCGCTCTATAATTGACTTTGTACAATATTTGATGATACAATAATTATGAATTTCCAAATTATTAACATAGGTATATGTTTCATAATACATTTTCAGCAATTCAAACAAATTTTTTATTAATTTTCTTATAGGAATAAATTGAGCTGAATTGAACAATAAATCGAATGGCTACATCTTTTAAATTAACAATATAATAATCTTTATTTTGAAATGTTTTTCGTGAACCTATTAACCTCATATATATAATGAATGTTGCTGAAAAAATTATAATCAATTATGCTTCGTATTACTATTATCATTAAAAATGATATACGTTACTTATATAATAACATATATTACACTTACACTTCATTGCTTATGTATAATTATGATGTGTGGTTTGAAACTTAAATGTAATTAAACTATAGTTAATTTATCGTTATAAACCTTTTACTGCTACAATTAGTATGTATAAGTTGATATTTCGCCAAGAACAACCGGAAACCTCAATATTGTATAC
>JABFQC010006413.1:0-10796 GCA_022817085.1 Psilanteris sp. ZL-2020 | reverse complement strand
CACCTTACGTTTATAATTAAAAACTAAAACGTTTAATTTATGTATCAAATTCATGTAAACGTTCTTCTTAAAAGAATGCTAATATTTATACCGTTTGAATTATTTACCATTAATTTAACACCAATTAAAGTATTTGTTAAACTTCATATATAAAGTTGGTAAAATTAATGTTATAATCTAGCATGTTGATTACATTCGGTATACGTTTTTAATTAAGTCGATGCAATTTAAAGCAAATCTTTAGAATTTGATTAATATTAAAGAGCTATACTTAATTATAAGTCGTTTGTTCTAACAATTATTTATCCCTTATTAGTTGGTAAATTTTATTATTCTTTTTAAATTATAATTTTTTATTAACTTTTTGTATAATTATATAGTAAATATACTATGACAAAAAATTCAATAATTTGTATTTGTTCTTAAATTGAAATTATATATATAATTATGTAAAATAAAAAGAATAGTATTGTATAATGTCTATATTATTCTTTATACTAATAATTAATAATAATTAAATTAATTTCCTTTGAACATCAATTAATTATATATCATATTTTTTAGTAATACATTGTTTTTTTAATTTCTTACTTTGATACTTGAATACAAAAAAAACGATCAAAACTCGTGGTTATAAAAATTACATTTCAACATTATTGTTTTTTGACGTGTAATTAAATGGGTTTTTAATTATAGACACGAGAAATAATGTTCGTTGTTTCTGTTCATTGAAAGACATTTTATGGTGTTCTATAGTGCGGTTCTGACTGGACCTACGGGAATGCACGGAATTTCGAAAGTCGATCGTTTCGTTCTCCCTTAGCTCCGATACTTCTGACCCTTTCGGCGCTCTCCCTCATGATCACCTTAATTAAAAGTCGGAAGACAGATTTCCCCTCACAAACATACCACGATAACGTCGATAAAGTCGTCTGAAGACTACGTTAGTTAACTGCATAATCAGAATCGATGCCAAGAATAAAAAGTCCCATTTGCATTTGTAGATTTTGTAGTGGTTTGCTCCGACCATATTATACTTCGCTTCATCACATTTTGCAATTATTTAATTACATTTTTTTATGACCCATATGATCCAGAAGAATCCCGCAGATCATAAAAATATTGTCAAACGTGTCGTGTAATAATGCTAAAAAATTAATTAGTCGTTATCTCGGGCAGCTACAGAGAAACGTTTTCATTCATTTGAATCAATCATATGTTCTTTTCTACAGATTCTTTCAATTCTTTTCTTCGAATCTAACAGACCAGTTTATGTAGCAAGAAAACAAAAGAAGAGGTTGCAGAGGGATAAATTTACAACATTTCAACGATTCTCCTTGGTTATTGAGTAAGAAGTGAAACTTTTTGTTAATTAGGAACAACTGTATTTAATTTAGTTATTTTGTTATCCGGTAAAAAAGTTATATATATAGACGTAAACCGAACATGAAAAACGCACACTCATGTACGTATATACATATATTTACGTACAAACATTTATATATATTGTCTAATCATAACTCAGAGTTTTCCTAACACGCGGACGAAAATTGCGCCGCAGTCGTGTTCGGTAGAAATGATAATGTAAGTTAGAAATATAAGTTATAATAACAATAATGAAGGTAATAACGACTCCATCGAAATTTTCGCCGTTCGTGCACGTAAAACTGATTTCTATGAGAATATCTTCGACCGTGTGTTCAAACGACGTAACTCAGTCATTTTCTGGGGGTTGCACCGAAATAATTGCACTGTACGAGTATACGATGAGGAGAAAAAGGCTAAAATAAAAAGATTGACCGACGAGCGAAAGAGACAGACCGAAAAGCAAGAGAGTAAATAAGGAACTTGACAAGGAAGAGGCGATTTGGCGAATACTGGTGGTGCAGGTGGAATGGTAGAATCTGATAAAAGAGAAGGTAAGCGATAGACGCCATAGAGAATACGAGGCAAACGAACAAGGATGAATTACTGGTGAGTCTCGAAGGATGGAACTATGGAAGCAAAAACAGAAACCAGTCTCTCTGACTCAAGGCTGCTAGGACGAACCTTGTCCAAGCAATATCTTCGTTGCCTTCGCTCCGACCATTTGCTCCTTTTCGGTGCAATACGTTACTGTCTCCATATTAAATGCAACAATATTGATATCAAGATTTGCCTGACCTCATCTTTAGACAAATGGTTATAGTTTAATTGCAAACTAATAGTGATCGTTTGAACTGTACGAATGATAGATAGCGCTGAAAGAAACCGTGCGTTTAGTTTTATGGCTGCGTTTAATTGTTTCGTTTAACCGACGTTTGATTAAAAATTGTGAAATATCGCGTTGCGATGAAACAACGGGTATTGCGTTGAGCACATTTTTCAGTTTAAGATCCAATCCGGTGACCGCGAGCTTGAACCAATTAGTATATCAATTATATTTTGGTGCGCTTTAAGTTCAATGGTTTCTTTAAAAACGTCATACTTGGGTAATAATGGGATTCCTAACATAGAAAAACATACAGTTGAATACGATAATTTCGAATTGACCATGAGGTCAGTTGTGGGCAACGAATATCCCAAATGTAGAACATTGCAAATTACCTTTTATTTAAGAAATGTCAGGCAAAAGGGACGTTAAAATTGTTTAATGCAAAAAACGGATTGATCATACATAACAATGAGTAATCGATATCAGATTTGCACGTACGTGAAGGACTTCGCTAAAATACCACCCATCGGATCTCATCAGTCGCCAATAAACCGACCACCTTTCCAATTAAAATGCAATACCTGAAATCACGCATCCGTGTTAGCATTTGAGACGATGTCCGAATGACCGATTAAAGACGAATATGTTTTACAAGTTAGATCCTTCGTGTTCAATGATGAAAAATGATGCGGTGATTTGTCGCAAAAAGAGCGTACCGATATAATCGGCATTCGTTAAGTAATTTTATTTGGGACGTTCCTAGAAGTTCGGCACTTTATTTTATTTGCCTTCTTTGTTGCGTTTTTTGGGCTGATATCTGGCAGCGGCGTGCGTGGTCGTTTCACGCGAATTCACCTTGGATTTGAAGACCGGTACCACCCGCAGAATAATATCGTGACGCATCGTCGTTCTCATCGCAGATGTCGTCGACGTCATCCACGACGTGGTCCCATAGCTACCTACGGGCCATCGTCACGCTGCTCATATCCCCTTTGATCTTTCTGCTCAGAAGCGAAGGTTAATTCTTCCACATAATTGGCGCCCATCGACCTAGCCACTGCGTGCTCTTTCATCTCTTTCGCTGCTTGAGAAACCACAATAAACAGGCGACCTTCGAAAGTGCAAGAACTTGTGTTTTGCAGACGCCAGCAATCGGCCTCATCATTCTCTTTTCCTGCCAACGAGTATCCATTTTTTCGTTATTTCAAATGGAATACGAACTTCAATAACCAGATGCAGTTATTGTTAATCAAGAATCGTTTCTTTTATCCATTACCCAATAATTTGCTGATGAACATTTTTGTTTTTCATTTAACCCTTTTGCTACATAGAATAACGCCTTTCTATCTGAAACGGAGTTCTCGGTTTACGTATTATATTAAAGGAAATGTATGAATGTTTATTTGACTACCAAAAATAGTTTGTGCGAGTTGTAAGGGTGAAGGTTGTATATAAATTAATACTAAACGCATGAGACATATGTAAATTTGATTACGTTAACTTGACTTTATCTTAAAAAGAAATGGTTTAGGTCATTAATATTTGTGTCAATAACGGATTAATGTTCGGATCAAACACAGCCAATACTAGGGTATCAACGTGAGGTCAATAATAGCCACCGACATCTTCAAGTGACATCGGATTTTTAACATGTCAGCTATATAAGATTCAAAAAATAATTTAAGAATACGTTTTAAATTGTATTAATAAATATACCCATATATATCTAAATAAAAATAAAAATGACTCGATTTGATGACATCAAAAAATAGATAATATCAAACAGTTTCAAAGGAAAATTGAAGATAGGATCCTTACTTAAAATTTTCATAAATCTGGAGTAATATTTATAAAAAACGATACATGTTCTAATTTTTAGAAATAAACAGAGAGCTGCATTCTCGTATAAGACGTTAAAAATATTCTAAATCACTTTTTAAAACTTTGTAATCATATTATGAATTGATTTGATTGAAAAATGTTATATTCATAATTCATTTACCTAAAAATTAATGAAAACGTATATTTCGTATATACTTACAGGTTTTTACTAAGGTTATTATATATTTATATATAGTGCAACATAATACATATAGTTAATTATATTTATATCATTTAATTTTTAATTATTATTTAAGTTATTTATTTATTTAATTATTTAATGTTTATATTAAAAGGCGTCTTTTCTTTCTATCAAAATATTTTTCCGCTTATATCTAAAAAATAATCCGATAAGGTTAACAAATAATATGTAACGACATTAACCTTCTCCGTCTACATACACAGTTTGCTGTCAATATATTAAGAACATTTTATAGCTTCTTCAGCAATCTTCTGCTTCAGCATGTTATAATTTTTTACGTGTATCTTACTTTTATACAATATAAATATAAAAAATTATCATTTTTAATCTCTATTATTCACGAATCAATCATAGTTCCCTATTTTTATGCATTAGAATAAATAAAAATCATAACAACGTCCAAAAATCAGGCTTCTTTTTATTCGAAAACTGACATAATTCCAAATAAATAATACGTTTGACCATATTCAATTTTTACGCTCGTTGAAAAGTCAGTTATTTCGTAAGACAAAAATGAAATTAAAGGACGTTGTTGCAATTGCCGACGAAATAATAAACCGATCCAAAAAATTGCTTTAAATAAAAAATTACCCGACGCAATTTATTTGCGTTATACGGTACTCGATAATAGTTCCATTATTTTAGAAAAGCCGCAAACTTGCTCCACATAAATGTGACTTTTCCTCTTTAGCCTTACAAGAAACAACTTTGTTACTTTAATAGCGATCCCGGGAACAAGATTTTCTACGGAGCATGTAACACTTGATATTAAGAATCAGAAAAATTGCGCCGCGTCTAGCTGGGCAGTCGACGTCGCTCGCGCAATCGAAGAATAATTGAAATCCCGGCGTCACTTTGTCAATTCTTTGTTTCTATCTTTTGCCCAGGATCGGCCAATTTCGCATCCTCGTTTAGCTCGTTGCCTCTCCATCAGTTCTTTATTTATAATCGCCCGGAGCAGCGAGCATAAATGCATCGAGAACTGCATTCATAAAAGTCGGGAGACCAGCTCCTTCGGTCTTTCCTACTACAAACTTATGCCGGGCAGGAACATTGCCGTTGTCGATGCCACTGTTGCCGCGCGCGATATAGCTTGGTAGCACAAATGGCGACCCCGTTTATACTCTTGATTCACGCTGCCGAGAGAAGAGCCCGCCAGGCATGCTACCTCACTTACTCGTACGCTTTACACGCAGTATTTGTACCAATGTTGCCAGACACACGCTAATTATCCAATAAACGCAAACGCTTTGCAAAATATCGAACGGGGAATGCAAATTATAGGCATCGATGATAGACACATTTTTTCCCGGCTAATCGATTTTTGTTTTCCTTTCCAAGCTGCAATCGCCGCGAGTATAAATGAGACGAATTATTTTGTCGCGGGATCGTTGGAGACCTGGTATTGTTTGCGAATAGGGCGTGGAAATTTTAATTACGTTTTATTCAGAGAACCAATTAAATCGGTTGACGAATAATAATCATTGTTATGTAACCAGCGTCAATGATGATTATTATAAAAAAAAGATCGTTCGTTTATTTAGTATTTCACCCGAAGTAATACAAAGAACTGACTGCACTGCTAAAAGTGTCTTAAATCGAGACATTTGCATGCAAACGACATTAATAGTATCTAATAATAAGCCGCTTATACTATTTTTTCAATAGTGTCTTCAAATGAGAGATTTTTGTAACGTAAATTTGTGTAGTGTGTACACAGAGAAAAATAATCTAGGAAAGTTTACTATAAAATAAAGCAAATGTATCTTACAATGTTAAAACTTTCAATTTGCCTCATAAATTATAGTAAAAATGTACTATAAACAACATGAGAATATTATTTTTTTCTTACATTTTTACTATGTAAAGAATATGTATTACACGGAGAAAAATATAATTGAAATTTTACTATAAAATAAACGAAACTAACCCTGGATGAAACAAACTTCCAATTTATCTTACAAATTATAGTAAAAATGTGGCATAAACAAGAAAGAAAATACTATGCTTATGCCACTATTTTACCATAATTTATTAGACAAGTTTCTCTCAGGGTCAGTTTCGTTTATTTCATAGCAAAATTTCAATTATACTTTTATCCGTGTATTATTATTTATCTTGTTAAATGCACAAACGCGTATGGAATTAGTGATTAATCAAGAAAGATTTCTTTGGTATACGCTCAAATTGTGTATTTTACGATCATAAACAATTAATTAAAACACATCTAATCTTATGTCAAACTACTTATTGTACAAAGGTTTGTCCGAAATTAATGTACAAGAAGGTTTTTTTTCTTTCTTTCTTTCTTTTTTCAGCGAATGATCGCACATTGGCCATACATCTTGTTTTCAATGTTTGCGAGATCTTAAAACACAGAATGATAAATGGAACTAGAATCTTTCTTTTATTTCCATGCGTTGACACAATATTAATTTCTTTTGAAAGTAAAAAGATAAAGAAACTTTAATATGCTAATCTCACGGCAATTCTTATAATTAAATCTTTTTGTATAAACGAATAGAAATGCTGTTGTTCAGCTCTCAATCAGTTACCTCATAATTTAACTAAGATAGAAACCTGAAATGACAGGACATTCAAGCAAGACATGTGAGTAAGGTCACAAACTGAAGACGCGGGAGAAAAAATCGCTTGAAACATTATTTTTCTGCCATTGACTTGGCGTTTGTCATGTGCGTTATTAATGAATATTGGCTTCATTCTCTCCCGCGTGTCTGTCTATATAATATCCATGCATATATATATATATATATATATATATATAAATACTTGTACTCACATTTTCATATCATATTCTACTTTCGATTAATATTATACTTTAAATTTAATTACACTCTCGAAACAGTCTTCTTAAATTTATACATTCACATAAAAAGAGAAACTTCATTACAATTTCTGCAACAAGTTGATATATTTGGCGAGGCAGATTTTTGTTTCATCTTTACATATAACCTGATTTTAAAACATCAGATTTAACTCGGGTTTTTTTGTATATACAAAATGGTTTGAAATCTCGTCGTCTCGTCTAAAGTTTGACAGTATACTTTGTGACGATGTAAGTTATCGTCATAATTTTGATTATATCTAGTGAATGTTGACGATGTGATTTTGCTCAAATTGCTCCTCATAGTGATGCGATTTATATTCGAAATGTGTTTATGGCACCGGATCTTCCAGTATTACGTTTTTTACATTTGGTCTTATGACGGATGTTTTAAAGGTACAAATACCTCGTAAGCGTTTTATTTTAATTTACTTTGTTCTATCAAAATTATGTAAGATTTTCTGCACATAGATAAATATAATTTATCATTCAAATGACAAAAAATGCTCACACTTGTCTAGAAAAGTGACGAATTAAACACATATGTAAATGTTGTTTTAATTATTTTAATAGAAATGTATAAATTAATCATAATTCGTCATCTATAGGTAATAACAAATACCTATAACAATTAGTATAATTATGATGTACTATCCCTTTGTAAAATTACGTTTATAATTACTAATATAATTCCCAATCTAATTCGGATTTCATATTTATTTCTATATATACAATGATTTAGGATTAATTTGGAACACGGATATTATATGTATTGTTAAAGTTCAGACGAACTAGTTCCATTAATGCACCTGACGTTTGGAAGCGTTCATCTGGCATTGGTTTTTTATTTGACTCAAATTTTAGTTTTATGCAAGTCTCCCAAGTCATAAATTCTACAAAGCAATATGAAATTGTTAAAAGCAGCGTCTGAATATTCAACCGCATCGGAACGTATATTACGCACATAAGATTAAAGTGAAGGAATGAGAATTAGAGTTGAGAATTCAGGGGGGGAGTAGGTAGCCAAATGACCTTGGATATCCTATTATAATTGAGAAACCGTGGATGTGTACCCGAATCATCTGTGAGTTGGCGTAATTAAGCACTATGGTGCTTGTAACCTGCCTGCATAACTTTCTGCCGTTGCATTGTTAACTCATGTCAAATATGTTAAATTTTGTACAAACTGTCCTAATCATTTGCTTAATGATAAAGTCAATTAACAACGTTAATATAATCATAATGCACGTGTAATCAAGAAAGAGATATGCATATTCATAACGCGAATGCTCACACGTGGATGGTCTATAACATGGGAAAGAATGGTTATACTTTCCATCATAACTTCAATGAACAGATGGAATGCCGTTAGTATTATTAAATGCATTTATTGCACTAATATAGTCTGAAATATTATGTTTTCTGATGTTTCGAATCGTTAACGTTTCGAACCCCACTTCTTTATGTTTCAGTTTTAGTTCCAAATCAATCTAAATAATAAATCAATCGCATAAAATAATATAGTAGCATAAACGATTTTAATTCCTCTTTTACGGAAACACAAATTTTTATGGTTACCATTAAATAGATTTTACACACTGCTTAAATTGGTTAATATGAAATTAAATCATTAACCAATAAAAATAATAGCAATTACTTCATTTTGTAACAAAACAAGGTTACTTCATTTTGTAAAAATTTTATTATACAATTATTTTAAGGAACTTATTTTAGTCTGAAGTAAATGCAAAAATATTACCAAATTGACTACGTTAAGCTAGAAATGTAACTAAAGCACAATCATAGTATTGTAATTACAACTAATTAAAGTACAATGATGTTTAATATTAATTACGACAGATATTAAGCTCGATAGGCATATAATTGGATGTGAATTCAATTGAAGCGAACATCTTAGTTTCTCATTTAATTATCGGCTATCCAAATCGATTTGAAATTCAATTCGGTAATTAAGTGAGACATCGTTAAGTTCGGGGCATCACTCGCGACAGCGAATACGTTGCCGGAAAGCACGGAAAAAATAGTCTGAACGTGATATGATCTTTGATCCGCTCCTGCACAAAGTTATGCGTCGGTCGTTCGTTAAGAACAAATTCTCCCGGTCTGTAATTCGCGTAGTTGCCGCGCGGCGATAAATAAAAATCCACCTGGGTTGGACGCG
The DNA here is from genome assembly GCA_022817085.1 of Psilanteris sp. ZL-2020. Classification (NCBI taxonomy): domain Eukaryota; kingdom Metazoa; phylum Arthropoda; class Insecta; order Hymenoptera; family Scelionidae; genus Psilanteris; species Psilanteris sp. ZL-2020. The sequence continues at coordinate 1,492 of JABFQC010006413.1, read as the reverse complement.
GATCTCTAATTAGGCAATCCCTTGAGTTGGAAACGACTTCGCATTTCTGAGATCGTCCAAAAGAAAATTTCGCCTAACAAAACTGGTCAATCCTGCATTTCTTCTCCGGGATAATTCTGGCACAGCTTTAGACGATTAATTACTGGATGACGACGTGGCTGTTCTTTATTTGTTAACGATCCATTTTACATTTTGCAAAATTTAGTATTTACGACAATTAAAATTTTGCGCGACACACGAGACTATGGTCAAACTTAATTATAAAACAAACACAGCGGCGCCGCGTATGATACATTTTATTTTATAACAGTTCGCTTAGAATTTCATTTGCTCGTAATTACATAGTGTGCCAGCTTTTTGCTAACTTAAATGTAATGGGCGTCGCGTGAACATGTCGCGTTTACTCAGAAGATTACCACACGCGATCTAATCGATTTATTTTTGTACAACTGGTATAATTTAATTTACCGGACACCTGGTTCTGTGACACTTTAAAAAATTATTATTTTTTTAAGTCCACTTATTCGAATTATAAGTTTTTTGTAGGCTCGAATTAGTCATTATATATAATGATACTTATATAGTATCAAATATTGTATTCAACACGCAGGTTTTTGAAACTAAATTCTGCTTTCGAAATAAACTCATTTTTATCACATCATAGTACTAATAAAATTAAAAAATTATTATATTGAATGCATTTGAAATATATTTTTAAACACATATTTTTTTGATAAAGCAAATTATATAATATAATGTTCAAGTGATGCGGTAGCGACTCACTGATTCAGAGATTATTGTGAAATCACATAATTATTTATTTAAATTTCATGTTATTATTAAATCGGATTATTCATCTTTTTCTAAAGAGGCATTTCGAATAAATTTGGAAATAATCAATTTTTGGCCATTTTTTCAAGAAAAATGAATATTTAGTCAAAAAATGAAAGTTTACAAATGCATTCGACATTACTTTATATCGATAGCCAAGATCATTTTAGACCTTAGAATGCCAATCAAAAGCCATTTTGAGCCATTTCAAGAAAATAAAAATATTTTTAAGTGTGGCCATTTTCTGGGAAATTTAAGAAAATAAAATATAATTGCACTAAAATTATGTTATAACGATTGTTATTATCATTTCCAGTGTGGACTTATACCGCAGCTACATGATAGAGACATTTCGAGTAAATTTGGAAATAGTCAATTTTTGTCCATTTTTGAAAAAATCCACGACTATATCCCTTCAGAAAAATGAATTTTTAGTCAAAAAATGAAAGTTTGCAAAAGCATTCGACATTAATTTATATCGATAGCCAAGATCATTTCAGACCTTAGAATGCCAATCAAAAGCCATTTTGAGCCATTTCAAGAAAATAAAAATATTTTTAATTTTGGCCATTATCTGGGAAATTTAAGAAAATAAAATATAATCTCATTAAAATTATGTTATAACCATTAATATTATCACTTCCAGTGTTGAGCTATACCC
>JABFQC010006412.1:0-10797 GCA_022817085.1 Psilanteris sp. ZL-2020 | reverse complement strand
GAAAATACAAAGATACAAATCCTACACCAGATGAACATTTTATAAACAGTTCACAAAGCCCTATCCAGAACTCTGATGAATTAGAACAAAATTATTATTCTACAAACAAAAATCCTATTGATACGAACATTGAACATGAAATATATTTATATAATAACACAAATAATTCTAAAGTAACAAATATGGCAGGTATCAAATGGCGATCCTATCCCAATACTCTTTTACTTGTCTATAAAGGACTCATCAGATCTAATTTAGACTGGGGATGCCAAGTCATAAATAACTGTAAAGACAACATGAAGTTGATGCTAGATAGAGTTCAATATGCCTCAATTAGAATTATATTGGGTCTTATGAAAACTACCCCAACTAATGTACTACAAGACATAATCAAAGAAAACACCTTAGAATTCAGAAGAAAATAATTAATAAATAAATACATTGCCAAAATTACAGCATTCAACAAACACCCACTTAATGAACTTTTAAGTTCAAATTTAACTAATAATAATACTCTATCTCAAACACAAATCACTAATCCTCTAATGAGGATAGAATACATTGCTAATTCCGAACTACTTGGAGAAATTATCAAATTTAGCCTCCCAGGCCACTTAAACCACAAATTCATACTTAGATTTACTGAGTTTTCTGATGATATTGACCTAAATTTTGGTATAACATTACAAAAATTACATAAAAACTTAACTGATAATAAATTTAATAATTTCCTGAAAGCGAAATATGAAGAATTTACTATTTTTTTCACAGATGATTCCAAAATAATAGATAAAAACAATTTCCTACCACTCAAAACCTCCTTTGCTTTCTTCTGTCAAAATCTCAATATACAAGCCTCTGCTAAAATCAATGAAAAATTTAGTATTTTCCATGCAGAACTATTTGCCAAAATTAACTACATTTTAGAAAATAACCTTCACAAATCATTAATATGCTCTGACTCTCTTAGTTTTTTGAGTAATCTTAAATCTATCGATTATAAAGGTAACTTAGATATTACAATTTACACTATTAAAAAGCTACTATTATCAGCAAAAAACTCTGATCAAATTATCAAACTTATTTGGATCCCTAGCCATTCTGGAATACGGGGCAATGAAATGGTTGACGCTATTGCCAAATCAGCCCTAGATAAAAATGATATTTTCATTAAAAAAATATATCACACCAACATTAATAACTTTTTAAAATACACTTTAGAAATAATAGCTTCAAATTTCTAAATGATTTGGGGGATTAACCAAGGGGAAAAACTACTGTAGAAATATTTCCAACCATAAAATCATTACCAACCCTTGGCGGTTCAAATACCCCAAGGCAAACAGAAAATTTATCAATTTTATTGCAAGATTAAAAACCAACCATACCAAAGCTAAAATTCATCTGTTTCAAAAAAATATTATAGACTCTCCCAATTGTATATGTGGAGATGTTCAGACCATTAATCATCTGTTCTTCGACTGTTCTTTAATCAAATCTGAAAATAGAGAAAAATTACAACTCGATATCAGGACTATTAACGGTACTTCTATCTTCGATATTGACAACTTGATATTCCTTGATGATGTTAAAATATTGTCGCTTATTCATAAATTTTCTTAAGATAATAAGTTAGACCTATAACATTATTTAATCGAATATTAAACTTTGTTACAGTTTGTCAACCCTTACCAAGGATCGAGACTGGATACTATCCGACCTCTTTCTTTTATTAAATATTGTACCTACTCTTTTCAGTTTTTTATTTCTTTTTTTTTAGTTTAAATCTTTTTATTCTCTTCAAAGCTCCACAATCACAAGAATAATTAATAATTAGCTATTGGCGTACAGGGCACACTGTCCCTATAGCCACTAAAGACAACAACAACAACAACGACTGTAATGGTTTGCAGGGCGGGAGATACATTTGGATCTCCAATTAGAAATGTCAATTATTTAAACGTTTTATTAAATTTGTATACACCACAGTTTTAGACGAATTATAAGATTATAACCTGTGACCCATCATGACAATTTAGTGTTTAAAATAAGTGAACAGTTCAAGTTAAAAAAAGATTCGGTTATTTTTCAAATTATTGACAAATTATCTGTAATAATTGTTTAAGTCAAATCATAATATAAAAAATAAAATTTCAATAAACATTAATTCACTATCTAATGTCTGTAACATGCTAAAATTAACTTCATAAATTATATATATAAAATTTAAATAAATATTTATATCTTATATACATGATAATGTACATATGTGGTATCTATAACTACAATTGTCAAAAAGTATAATTTAATGCTATTATAGTGTTATTTATAATTAATTCTTTTATTATAATTATGTTATACTAATTATATTATTATTATTAAGAGAGTGATCAAGTAGCTTAATGACCATTGGAAGCAGAAAAATGTTTAATACAATTTTTTTAATCTTTTTGAGACTATTAAAATTGTCTAACAATTATTTGTTCATATAAACGCTAACGTTTCGTCTGTCTAATTGCAGACCTCTTCAGAGCTATTTAATATAAACATAAGAAAAAAACGAATTGTATCAACTGTTACATATATAAACAATATTTTTAGATTAAAATTTTTTTTAGTTATGACTAACTCACCGGTATAAATTATATTTGTTAGGTTATTTTTTTCTTTCATGTCGAAATATACATGTCCACTGAGTTATAATAATAATATAAATTTTGTTGAAACATTTTTTGCTTCAATGATCATTAAACTACTTTCTTTGATTGAAATTAGAGGAGCATTCTTTTGAGCAATTTTACTGTGTTTTAATATAATTATTACTATTATTATTATTATTAATTATTACTATAATTATATTTTCCGTATATTAGAATACGATCATAATTCGGAAAAATATTTAAACGTACAAACTCTGAGCGGTATTTTGTTTTTTTTTTTTATGATTCGTTTTTTAATCAATTTATTTATTGATTGATAGAATAATTATTTATTTAAATTGATCGTACATTACTCGATGATAGATAAAAAGAGTTAATAATAAACTTTTGTTCCCTATTGTTAGTTCATTATATATAAGAAAATGTTATATTGTATGATATAATATTATATTATAATTTAAATAAATATAAAATACTGCGTATTTGTTAGTTAATTATATATAATAGAATTGAGTAACATCACTGCCATTGACTTTGTTTGCCCATCATAAAATTTGCTTATCTTTAACATAAATATGTTTGTTATATGCGGTTTCATGCTAGAACTTGTATGTTAAACATTTCAAGTTAGATTCTTCCAACAGTGTTTTGGAAGAATTTGGAAATTTTTATTTTTATTCTAAAAAGTTTCCAATTTTGTTTGTTGTCTAGTGTTTTTACAAACGAAACGATAGTTTAATTAATTTATTAAGAATCTACGGGCAATATGCCCTTTACACAAGTTATTTATTACAAATCAACAATAATCGAAGAACTAAATAATAAAATAGGAGTTATTTGTTGACTAGATAAGTACTATTACATAAAAGCCGTATAAAAAAATAAAATATTTACAAAAATTACTATTTATACATTATACATGTATAATTAAAATGTATATAATTAACGCTTAAACTATGGCAGTCGTAAAAATAATCCTTTTAAATATTTACTATTACAACTTTATAATAACAAAAATCACTTTTGGCTTAAGGGAAGGGTTTAAAAATGTATATTAAAACGCATACTTTTGTTATATTTTATATTTACATTTACTTTACATACAACCCATTTTTGAATAAAAAATCAACCAATCTCTGGTCTATTACAGTATTAAATGCCTTATCCAGTAATTCTCTAGTTCCATTTTCGCTTAGTGAAATTAACAGCTTAACCATTCCCCAATTCTTTAATTGAGCTGCCAAACATAGAGGAGTGTGTCCGAAGAATGATTCACAGTTTATATCGGCCTTTTTCTCGATTAATAACTCAACTGCTTCACTATTTCCCCCTAAAACCGCATAGTGCAGAGGGGTGTAATAACTTTCAATATTCACGTTGTCAAGTTTGGCGATTACCCAGTCAATCACTTTTGTACTCCATTTGAACACTGCCCAATGCAAAGGTGTTTCTTGAGAGTCGTTTATAATGGATACATCGGCGCCATAATCAAGTAACAATTTAACGACTTGCTTATTTTCTCTAACAAGTGCATAATGCAGAGGGGTATCACTGTTTGTGTTAATACTATTTACGCATGCGCCGCCAACGAGTAACAGTTCTACCAATTCCTGATTTTCTTTTTTGACTGCACAATGCAAGGGAGTGTCACTATAACTGTTCCGTTCATTCAGGTCGGCGCCTTTTTCAATTAACGATTTAACCTTTTCAATGTCCAATTGTTCAACTGCATAATGCAGAGTAGAACTATGTTCCATAAAAGGTACACAACATTCCATTACGTCGAAATTGTGTATTTTCAACATTATTTTATCTTTGTAACCGGCCATAGTGTACAAACCACTGGAAACTGTTAGCGTTTATTTAAGTATTTAAAAGTGTTCGATCGATCTGACCACTGAATTATTACATTAAAACGTTCTTAATATATACCTTTTCGTTTACTTCATCCGAAGATGTATCTTTAAGTGGGACATCTCTAAGATATAGAAATAATATTTCATAATGTAATTAAATAAAATGTTTCGTAAGTACATATGTACATATGCGGTTGTATAATATTGACTTTAATATTAATTTTACCTTAATGACATTACATCAGTGTGATGCCTTAATTATAGTCTAGAGTAATTCATAAGATTATTAGCCATACTTTTATTTACTATGAATCCTAATGATATAAAGGTACAGTGATATATTATTTTAATAAATTATATACCATTAACATTAATATATGGATAATGAATGATTTGGTATATTACTGAGTTTTGTCTTGAAATTAAACTCGAATCAAAAAGAAATGAAATTCAAATTGTATTGTGCATCATGAATTACAGATTTGTTTGATTTTAATTCAGAAAAAGGACAATTACGTATAAACTTGAACACATCTGATCCACGGTGGTTTACCCAGATCAAATTAAGAATTACCATAAAAATAATAGTATGTTTGCAAAATTATAAAAGTGAAAACAGAAAATATTAAAAGGGACGTCAATGCAATTAACAAAATCATAGAATATGAAATTCTTTTTATTAATTTTGTATCATTTGTTTGCTTAAACATTAACAAAAATGATTTATTAAACCAAATAAAAATATGTATTTGTGTATACATATGAAAAACTAAAATATAACTGAAAAACTTTCCTGATTGAATTTTGTTGATTTAACAAAACGATTTGTTTCCTTAAATAACAAATTTGTTTTGTTCAATCAAACGAAATTTGTTTGCCTCAAACAAATATTTTACTTGTACAAATGCTTGTAAACATTTTCGCACCTCGACAGGTATCTTTATTTTGATTTTAAACTCGTTATATTTTTACGAAATTAAGTAAATTAATTTAATATTAGATATAGATAAAATACAATAAAATTAATGTAAAAATTGTTAATAAAGAATAAACGAACCTGTAAACTGTGTTAAAATATATGTGGATCAAAATGTAACGTTTCATTACATTTATCGTCAAATAGTGATTGTAAGAGAGACTGAAAATATATATTCAGTTATTAACGTAAGTATGTAAAATATTAATTTTTCTTACATACAAAATGAAGATGTTATATTGAGTATATTATGTGAATAAATATTGTATTTGTGGTTATTAAATTAGATTAAATTAAAATCCAAATAAATCATTCATACATCATACATGAAATAATTCATTATAAATCTTCCCTGAAAACACAGCTGCGCGCAATTTATTTGATCAAATTTTGCGATGTGCAGTGACCGCATAATTTAATCAAATTTTAATCAGTCATTTTTAAAATTAAATTACTAAATATATATGCAGTTAATCAATTAAATTATTAATATTTTCAAATTAAAATTATAATCTTAAATACACTATATTCATTTAAATTACAAAAAAAATGGTTTTACACAATAATATTTTATAGTAATCAAATTTGTAAGTTATTCTTTTGCTTAAAATCTTCATTTTTATTATTTACCATTTTATTATGATTAATATTACCAAAATTATTACTTGCTGGTTGATCAAAAATCTTATTGTCACCCTAATTCATAGTATGATTTTCATCAATCATATGATTTGTGATGAAAATATGTTTACCTGAAGGAAGTTTTAAGTTATTTTTATATACTTTTGGGTGTTTTCAGAGCTCTGTTTGCTTGCCTTGTGTATGTGAAATTATACAATCATTGTATTTAATTTTATAAATTATATGGTTTTCCGTTTTATGTTAGTTTATCTTTATCTTTTTTAATTGTACTACTTTTTAAATTGTCAATTTTGTTTATAATCTTTATGTTTAGTTTATTTATTTGGTTGTTTATCAAAATATTATTTAAATTTGTTATGAAAGGGAATTTAAATATTTAATTTTTTGTCATGTGTGTTATCATTATTATTGTCACTTTTACTTTTTAAGTAATTTACTTAATTAATTAACAAACAAAACCGACAAGGAAAAATGAAATAAGATCTATGATGAATTATTTCATATATATGATGCACGAATGATTTATCTGGATTTTAATAAAATATACATATATACATTTAATAAAATATACCAAATTACATTTTTATATATATATACACACATACATTGATCGAATAATTATATTATTTTGAAGGTAAATAAAATTCTTTTTTGTCTTTAAGTTGTTTTTTTACATAGAAAAATACTTCGTTCTTATAATATATTACTTTTAAAAATAGTAAATATTATGTTTTTTCTCTTGTTGTTCAAATTAATGATATACAAATAATTATTTGTCATTTATTTTTCCTAGTGTGTATATATATAAATTGAAAGAAGTCAGAATAATTCAGTTGAGGATTATTAGTCATTATCAAACAAAAATGATTCACACTATGACATAAAGATTGAAATTCTGAAAAATCCATATAACAATTATTAAACGTATTTGGATTATATTATTAATAAATATTATAAATAATTAATACCAACAAAAAAAAAAGTTAATAGAAAGTATATTGGAAATGACATTGAAATCATTATAGGCACCTAAGAGTAAACCACTCTACGAACCAATATAACAATTTGACTCTGGAACCATTAACGGAACCAACAAACGTTTTATTATATTTTTCTTCTACGTTCTTAAAAACAAAGGTTTTTTAATAAATTTATTGGTTTATTATTATATCATCTTTTATTATATATGTAATTTTAATTAATAAGTAAAATATCATTTTACTTACGCTATTATATATATAAAATTAACACATGTGTAATTAATTCTTTTTCATGTGATAAAGTTGATTGATATGAGGAATAAATTTTTTTTATATTTCATAAAAAAGAAAAAATTATTGTAATATTCTATGCAAAAAAGTCCACATCATTTTCTACGCCAAAACCATACCACGTTTCTGACATTGGATTATCATGGACAGCTAGGATGTAGAAGTATTAATAATTTTGTTAAATGAAACTTTCACTACTGCATATTACAAAATATAATAAAGAAGGTTTTTGTGTATTAATAAAGAAATATTTTGAATCTTAAAATACATAATTTATTTATTTCCTATCACTATCTACGGACAATGTTCTCTTTATATAAGTTAATTATAATATTGTACATTATGCAACTAACAGAGGAACTCTACAAGAAAATACATTTTTTGATTACAGTTAATTAGACATATCATATCAATAAGGTAACAATAGACATTTGATGAGACGAAATTATAGAAATTTATTTATTTATTTATTTATTTTCTTTAACGAGCACTAGACCCTTTAAGATACAAATGATGTAAAGAATATGAATAAATCAATACAATTACAGGTAGCGCTATCTACACAATTTCTATGTACAATGTAAGGTACAGTAAAATAAAGTAATGTGAGCCGTAATTAAAATATAAAAATATAAATATATAACTTAAATCAACCTTGACATGCCGAGGTTAACATGTAATGTGTAAAGTAGCAATTAAAATTGAGTTCTCAAAAAAAAGTTCAACGGCATTTAAATATTCAGTTATTGGGAGCGTAAAAACTTCAATATCTGGTAGAACTTTTGAAATGAAATTTATATAAGAAATATAAAGATAAAAGTTATAAAAATTCTAAAATTAAGTCTATTAAGCCTATAACAAAATCTCCGAATAATGAACGAAAATATATTGCGAGTCAGACGTAGTCTGTTGGCGTGCTTCAACATTCTCAACCGAATCTCTATGGCATAGATTTGTTCTATACAACAATTCAGAAAACAAATTCAAACCACGCAGTGTTTTCAAGCTAGGGTTCAAACAAAGGGGAGGGTCTAAATTATCTAAGAGTTGAGTTGCGGATTATGAAATGCAGGAGAGAAAGATCAGCTAATAATCTTCTTTCAAAATTTTGTTAATTTTACTAAAATTTGGTTGAATGTACCAAATATTTTGAAAATGTAACAAAATTTAGGTTGAATCTCAAAAATTTGTGCTGTATCAATTCAAGTGCACGTTTGTCCTTCGCTGTATATGGTGACCAAGTTGTTGAACTGTATTCCAATAATCGTCTCATTAGTGGTTTATATAGGAGTAAATATGTATCAGGGTTACGAAATTGTGTGCCATTCCTATCGATGAAGCCCAATCGTCTCAATGCCTTCGAGGTCACTTCCGACAAGTGGATATCGAAAGAACCATTCGAACGATAGTAAACTCCCAGATCAATCATATCGTTCTCAGAATGAAGGACTGTACCGGCTATACCGTTAATTTCGTACCCAAGATGGATAATATTTTTTCTGCGAGTAAAATGCACGTATTTGCATTTAGAAATATTTAAGGGTAGGGAATTTATGTTACACCAGTCTGCCAGATGGTTCAGATCAAGTTGAATTAACTCAGCATCTTCAAGGGATGGGATCGAGTGATAGATCTTCACATCATCTGCATAAATCAGTATATCTTTGCGGAAGATTTGTATTGAGGGAGGTGATTGATAAAAATATCGTAAAGCAAAGGTCCTAGGTGAGACCCTTGAGGAACTCTAGAGGTAGCAAGATATGGTTGAGAGAAATTTGAGTTAATCTTCACTACATAACTTCTGTTAGACAAATATGATCGATGCCAATTAAGATATTTTTAGGAAAAACCGTAATGTCGTGCTTTGGTAAGAATAATTTCATAATTGACTTTATCAAAAGCCTTAGCAAAGTCGGTGCAAACACTGTAAAAAGAAGTGTTCCTTACAGAACGTTTTTGAAGCTTTTTGGAACACTTATAAACGTTATTTTTTAAAAACGTTTAAAACGTTCTATTTGGATGTATACAAACATTAGTATTAAAGAACACTTTAATAAATAGGAACGTTTAAAAACACTTTCAAAACACTTGTTTTTACAGTGAACAACGCCCACTTGATGGTTTTTATTAAGTTGAGAATAAAGGTATCTACTAAGCATGATGAAGTTTGTAGACGTGGATATCCCCCTCAAAAATCCGTGTTGGTTATAACATCATTGTACGATATTGAAATCTTCTAGCTATATTTTCTCATCAAAACGTAGCCAGTTCACTTCAATATACAAAATTTATTTACCGGTTCATACAAGGAATAAACAGTTGTATATAAATTGATTTAACAATTGTGGTTTAAACGGACAGTTGAAACAAATTGACTCGTTTTCCTTTAAATATAACAATTATAAATTTATTCAATAAACTATTAGTATATAATAATTACATAAAATTAACAAAATAAAAATAATAATTTTATATCAACATCAATGAAAGCAGATACAACTTTTAAATTAAAATAAACAAATTATATAATTCTAATTATGATTTATCTTTATGAAAAATAAGATTAAAGTAAACAAAGTAATATTTAATTATTAAAATTCCTAACTTTAGGTGCCTATATAGAATTTTGGGTAACTAACAATTGATTTCCTCAATTGTTAGTGGATGAAGAAAAGGAAAGATATAATCTCATTTCCTGAGATTATCAATGTAGGTATTGGGGAATATTTATACATAAAAAAATATAAAATAAAAATGAATCTTACTTAGTAATTTTCAATACTTTTGGATGTATGCCAATAAATCCTCTCAGGTGGTATTATTAATTATAACTAAAATAATTATTTACACTATTATTTGAATAGAAAGCTAATTAAATACGTATATAACAATAAATTGTGTGATTAATTTCACTTTGGTAGTACTTTAAATAAAGTTAATAAATCAAAATCAACCTCAATAGGTGTACAATTATTAAATTAAGTAAATAAAGAGTAACAATAGTATACTGATTTGCACAATGGGTGTAAAGAATTAACCGGATGTCAATTGGTGTAATTTTTGCTATCCTTGTTTAAAATATTAGTCATTTCAGTTTAAATATTGTAAATTCATTCGGATATTATAAACGAAGTATATTCATTGCTATTTATGAATTAAAGTTGAATGTTCGCAATGCACAACATCGAATCAAAATCAAAACATTAATTTTAAGATTTCGATGCCCCTGATATGCACCACCCAATATTCATCTATGCATATGAATAAACAAAATTATTTCTATTCTAACACTATGATATCATCATCCTGTTCACTATCTAAATCGGGATTGTATGGTGGTGAAGCCGGTGTATAGCTATCCTGATTAATAGTGTATTCAGGATAGTTATTAT
>JABFQC010006411.1:0-10797 GCA_022817085.1 Psilanteris sp. ZL-2020 | reverse complement strand
AGTTAATCCCTTGCAATGAGAAAACAGCGTGTATAAAATATATTTTAAAGTAATCGTAAATATAGGGTCTAGTTCTAGTAAAATCGTTAGTGAGAACATCCTCAACATCTATGATTAAACTTACACACAGTTGGCAGTACTGATTTTTCTACTAACCACACTTATTTATCTATAAAATAGTACAGTCATTTCCAACGTTTTCGACTAAAACTGAATATTCATTATAAAATATTGTATTAAATAATTATAATACTTTAAAAATATGGGTAAGAAATTAATAAAATTTTAATTTTCATAAAATTATATTAACAACATTAAACTAAACATGTTTTATCTAGTGTTAAAGCGTGTTAGAATTGTACATAACCTTTCTTTGTAGAATGATTTTATTACAGTTAATAAAATTACTTCAAAATTTATTTGCAAAATTTTTAAGTTCATAATCAAATATTATAATTTCAATTATAATTATTAGTAATACCATAAAATAAGATTTTTTATTTAGTGAAACTTATATTTCATGTGCGTGTAGTTTCCATTAAAATTATTAATAGAATTGGGTCTTATACCAGTTGGCTTCTAAAATTAAATTTATGCATAAACTATAATAATTTTTTGACTTATCTGGATTTATTAAATAATTCAAAATTTACAAATATTAATTTCAAGCAAAGATACATTTTTTTAATTATTTAAAGTTTATAAATATTGATGTATTCTACTTAAAACAAATTAATTAACATTTCATAGATAAATATAATAATAAATGTTTATTTATTTAATTTTATGTAAGATAATATTTATAATTATATGTAAATTATACTACATTGTCATTTTTATTATTAAATTTGTGAAATTATATATTAACTTATATATATACAATCATTAAACTGTCTTGTAAATAAATAAATAAAGAAAGAAAATACTATATTACATTAGTTGCATTTTATTTACTTTAATTAAGTAAATTAAAATCAAATTGCAAGCAATTATGTATAATTATAAAACTTATCTACATATATATTTTCAACTTTTACTAATAATACAGCACTTTAGTGCTTAAAATAAATTCTGGAAAGCACCCAATATTGTAACAGGACTATATCAATGTTTTTTTACTCTGTTTTATGTTAGATAACATCAGTAAGTCCAGCACCAAGAACAGCAAGCGGCGATGGTTCAGTGAGACCTGCAAGTACAGGCAGTGTGAGCTCTCAGTCAAACAATCCGACACCTTCAGCGGCACCTTCACCAGCACCTTCAACTGCTCCATCGCCTGCACCTAGTTTACCAGGAACACCGGCCAAATGTAATAATAACAATGGTACCAGCAATCCTGGCAATGCGGACAGTGAAAAATCTAACAGCCCGGCGCCAAGACCGCCGAGCAGTACAAGTTACCCCGTGACAAAACTTAAGAAGGCTTGGCTGCAGAGACACTCTGGTGAGGATGGCGCGGACGACACGAGCACTGCTGGCTCATGTGTCACGCTTCCTGTCAATGTACCCAGCAGTCCTGTGACCAATAGCAGCAATTCCACTACAGCTACTAAAGATCGAACTAGCACTGATTCAGCTACACCTTCAACACAGCTTAGTATGCCCAGCGCAGTTAACTCAATACATAATATTGGTAGTATGGCAGTTAATAGCATTAACAAAAGCAAAGTCGCGGCGAAAAATGTTCGAAAGCCTGGTAATAAGGAACCAGTAAACGGACATGTAACGGAGAAGAAAAATGTGCAACAAGAAGATTCTTCAAGCAGTGATGTTGAAAGAAAGTCACCACCCAAAAGGAAACCTCCAAAGGTAAGTAGCTTGCTTTAGTGCAAGATTAAAGTTTCATTTTATGAAACCTGCAAAATAAAGATTTTTTGAGTTGATATGTATGTAAATCAATTTCGTTCATATGAATTTACATGTCGTACATTACAAAGCTTGTAAAATTTTGTACGATGCATGTATTTTATTATTCTATGGAAAAAATCTTTTGCGTTGATGATTATACTTTATTATTTTAATGTGTTAAATTTGATATTAATATCATATATTTTATAATATAAATATAGATTTTATTTTCCTATTACTTTTTAAAGAATTATAATATATGTATATACACTGTATATAAATAATAATGAAAACATAATAATTGTATGTATCTTTAAAACCTCTTGTAATTTTCCATAAGATGAAAGCTATATTAACTGATTGCTCAAATGTTCTACAATATCTATGGCAATAATAATAACAATATCATCAACTAAATGTCATTAAAGTACTAAATATTTTTTGGATAAAAATTTAGAAAACTTAAATGTCATGTATTTATATTTGTTAAAACTATTGTTAATTAAATATATTACTTAAATTTAATATTTAGTTATTTATTTTATGTAGTTACTATTTTTATAATTTTAACTACTGCCTTTGATTTTATAAAAACATTTATAATATATGTAACTATTATATACTCGTATGAGCAATTTAATGTGATAAATAATACGTTTTAAGCTATATTAACAATGTATAAAGTTAAAAAGTTTATTTTTTTTAATTTATTCCACCGCATTTCATATACATTAAACTGTTACATTTATTAAATTAATATCAAGTTCATTATTTATTATTTATAAATTTATAATTTCAAACTATATCACTTTAATTCGAGTAAAATAAATTAAAAAGTAAACGTACCGAAGAACATATTATTTATGAGTAAAAAGTAGTCTATAGTCTATATTTTCCTATCTCTTTAATTCATCTGTATTATTAATTTATAATAAAAAAAAGTATTTGTAATAAAGCAAAGTATTGAAAATATTATTATTGGTTTATCTTAATATTTATTTTGTTAAATATGCAAAATAACGGTTTTTTCATTACTAAAAGTTAACTATTTTATCTTGTCCTCGTTCAGTTCAGTTTAAATGAACCGCCATAATTTCACATGTACAGCAGATGGCGCATGTTACGTATTGCGTCGTCCATTGCTGCATTACATATTCGCACGTAGGAGTGAATTGTAGCGACAACGTTCCGTTCCTTCATTTTGTTAGTAACGTGCAACAATTATCAGTTAGTTAGTGCTACTGAACAGCGTATTAAAATCTTGTTATGAATTCAGTACCAGTACACAATCTTTTCCAAAAGCTGATGGTAATTATCTACGCAGAAACAAATGTGCTCCGAAATTGAAGTTATCTAATTAATTAACCTTACTTTTGCGAAATCATCGTTTCCTTCTTTTATTTTTTATCTGTAATCGGAACTTACTTAATTGTTTGTTTTTAATTGTCAATTATTAAAAGTCGCAAAAGTCATATGATTTGTAAATCAAACGGAATTAATAATTATATTATAATTATGTTGAGTATGTTTCAATTTGTGATCGATTACTCCATTCATGTTACTTTTTGCGAAGTGGCAAAATAGTGTTTTTTAACAAATTCATTCCATTAACAATTAATTATGTTTAGAAGTTAATTAATTAAACTAATTGAATAATCTCAATTTGAAAAATCATTTCTTAAGCATTTTTATTGTCATTTAAATAACATTATTCTTTGTTTATTAATATTATGAGTCAAATTAATCATGTTTGTATTATGTCCTACTTAATATGTTTGTATGTATAATAGTTAATATATTATAAAGTAATTAAAAAATAGTAGTATTCATTACAAAAAACTTTTAATAAAATATTACTTTTCAAGTATTTTAATTACAAAAACCAAAATATTTATAAAATATATTGAAATGTAAATAATGAAATATTACAAATTTTGAAAAATAATCTAATTACTGAAACGTATTAAATATTTGTAATATATGAATGATTTATATAAAATTATATATATATCTTTTATATTTTGTAATGTATTTACAATGCTGAATTATATTTTAGCGAGCCACGGAATTCCATCTTAAATTATTTAAAGCCATTTAATAAATATTATCTGTATAATAGTTTTAAATTCATGTTTTTTTTAAATTTAATTTGATAATGATGATATTTTTTCTTAAGCAGTTCAAAATTCTGAAATTAAATTTTTCAGAATTTTTTTTATATATATATATATTTTTCATCTGTATATATTATATTCATTATTTTTTATACGTTAGCAAATCTATTTATTTATTAAAAATAAAATAATCATTACTTAAAATGTATAAATTATATTTTAATATTTTAAGTACATAATTTACATCTATTCATAAAAAATGATATATCTTATTAGAGAAAATATTTGTAAAGTTGACATAGCATTTTGAACACTAATAACTTCTTTAAGTCAGATGTATTTCAAAACATTTCTTGGTACCTATAATATAGCAATTCATTCTATGAATGAAAGATTATATTTTTCTGTTTATATTTTTAAAACACCCAGTATTATATTTGAAATATAAGTCTTATTAACAGTCTAATATAATTTAATTAAAAATGCTTTAATTATCTATCCAATAAAAATATATTCTATTACACAAACATCAATGTTTTTATGTTTCATGGTATGTTTATGAATGAGATATTTTTATGACTATGTATATAAAATATTAATTCTTGGAAATAAACTTCACTAATAGCACTTCATCATTTCTTGATATCATATTGTATTCATTTGTAATCATCATTATCAAATTAGCATAATTAATTAATGCTCCTTGTAGTTTGCCTTTATGTTTCAACTTTCAATTTAACATATTTCTACTAAGCTTTAGTAAGCGATAAGTTCCTTGTTAAAAAATGTTAAGATTAAAACTTTTGGTAAAATAATTAATGAAATACAAAGTTTCCTCAATTAGGGCAAAATTTCCTTAATTTTTTTCAAATTAAAGTGTAAATCAAACCGTTTTCTGATCACTATGCAGCGCCACTTTGTTAGTGAATCATTCATGTTATTTGAAGTAAGTGACACAACGCAGTATAAATATGATAATAATACTATTATGCATTTAATATATATATATATATATATATGTATATTATAATAAAAATGTAGTAATGACTCGACAGATACCTTCCGTGCCTCGTAATTCAATAATCCAATGTCCAATTGTTTAAAAATTAATTAAAAATAAGAAAAAAATTGAAATTTATTTTCCTCTTTTCTCTTCATTTGAAATTTAGTTTGGTATCAATTTGGAGTACAGTTTTTTTGTAATATTGTGTATTATGTAAAAAGAAATGTTATAATCTATTGTATTATTAAAGATAAAATACTCATTGATAAATATAATTTAATACATTATTTTATATTAATCATGTTTAATTTTAATTTAATTAAAATTTTTTTCTGTGTTCTTATAAATCGAATTATCAAAGAAGAAAAACAAAAATATATTGCAATTCATAATATTAAATATTGAATTAATTTGTTTATATTCAATTTTAAATGAAATGAGGAAAAGGAAAAATTATTTCAAGGTGGACCAGTAGTATAACTATATCGAAATTGTGTAATAATTAACGCAGGCGAAACGAAAGAAGGGGGCTTCGCGACGACAACAACAAGCTGCAGCTGAAGACCAGCGACGACGCAAAGAAAAGGAAAAAAATACTGTGGGTAGTGCGGAAGGCGCTGTTGGTAGTGAATCCAGCAACGACAGCGAAGTCTGTTCAGGCAGCGACACCAGTGAACAACTGAGCTCCGTGCAACCGCAGTCGCGGGCACGTCATGCATCCAATTCCAACAACTCTTTAGGAAATGGTTAGTTTTTATAACACCCACTGGTAGATGATGCAATTTCTGTATGGCATCAAACAATTATTTGATAATTTCAATTTTACAATTATTTTAAGTGATTTGAAAGAAAAGCAGAGCATTTAAAGTAATAAGTGAATAAACAATTAAATAAATAAAAGAATACATGATAACCAAATATGATATATAATAATCTAGTCTTTAATTATTGTTTTTATAATATTATAATATTATATTTCTTGAAAATAATATTTAAATGTAAGTTATACATTTACATAAAATTACTGTCATTGCTATACAAAATTTAATATATTAATGTATGACAAAGGGCATGTTAATAATAATTATTCAAGCTATTTCTGAAATCACTTTATAAAATACTTTGTAAAATTGTAACAACAAATAATTATACAATAATCAAATCATTTTTATTCTTACCCTTAAAAATTAGTGAAGATTCACTTGCAGGGTAAGTGAAGTTGACGTTTCTTCCTCTATTCTTGTTTCGGTCAATCATTACTGTAACTCCTTGCCCTTTCCTACAACGAAAGGAGTGTCTATCGAGTAAAAATATACTTTGGAGGCATTGCGCGATATTTTACAATCAACTCTCGTTTATTAACAGTATCACTTACTTTAAATAACTTTAAAACGGAAGAGAAAGAGAGAGCAAAATGGAATAGGTTGTTAGGAAAGCAAAGTGGCGCTGTCCGTATGATAAGAAAGATCAGGACTTTTTTTTTAGACAAGAAGGAATACTTTTTTTATTCATTCCATTTTTTTCATCTTTTTTCGTTCACCTTTTAGTTGTTACTGTTGATGTTTGTTGTTAGTTTTTGTTGTTGGTTTTAGGATCGAAATAAAGGAGAGTTGAGTGTAGTTGTTGAAAGTTTGTTTGTTTGACAATGAATGCTTGGTGAAGTTGATAGATAGACACTCTAGGGATTGGTGACTTTCGTGATGTTATTTGAGGAAGGAAAATTCGCTTGAACTTATGCCTTGCAAGGCGAATGACTTTGTTCTCTTTCTTATAGCAAAATGCTTCATAATTCTTATTATTTAAAGTAATCATAATATTACAAAATATTTGTATTAATGTAAATTTTACTTAGATTGTAATTTGTATACTTTTGGAGATTTTATCTATAATAAATATGTTACATTATGTTATACATATTACTTAAATTAAAATGAATTTGAAATTATAAATTTAATTATTATATGATGAAAGTTAATATAAAATTAATGATCAATCATGATTGATTAATATATGAGCTTTTTAACTCTGAATTGTAGTATAAAAGGAAATAAATATATAAGTACTATGGTACTTGAAAAATAAACTTATTAACTATATACTTTATACAGGTGGCAATAAAGAACCAAGGAAACGGGGCAGACGACCAAAAACGAAAGTCAGCGATGCGGCCACGGAAGAGCAGCCACCGAGTAAAAAAAAAAAGCGCAAAGAGGAAAACAAGTCGAACAATGCGCCGAGTGGCGAGAGCGCAAAAAGCGACTCCGAATCCGAAAAATCTAATGCTCTTATCAAGCCCTGCACCTGGTTGCTGAAGCAGACAGGTGACAGCTGGTTGCAGGAGTCGTCGTGCTTCGATGCAGCGCCGAGACTCTTTAAATGCCGTGAGTGCAATTGGCGACATCATAACGGCACTAAAGACCCTCCGCCTAATGTATTTTGTCGGTTCTACGCTTTTCGACGTCTTAAATACACCAAGTATGGCACGATCTCTTCGCCGGGATTTTGCGACCCACATAAAGATGCTTTAGAGGTACGTTTTTGTAATATAAATAAATGACATACATTGTTTTATTTACTAATGAAAATTGTATGATGAATTAATTTGTTCTATGAATTATCTATGTTTCCAAAATGAGTAATTAACCCTGACGTTTGATAATGTGCTTATTATATATATCATTTTAATAAATTATATTAACTGAATTGTGGAAAATTGAAAATATAGGAAGATCATCGACTTTGGATGCCAGGTAAACACAATAAAGTAACTGTAAAGATTGGCAAATTTGAAAAAAATGAAAAGGACAGCGTAACAGAAAAAGAAATGATGGAACTGGAAACGGCACACCGATTATTACGTCAGGTTGGCGACCAATTCTGTGATCTCTATCACCAAGAAAAAGAAGCTGTTCAAGAACATATGACCGAAGGTATTTTTCAACAGCATTAATTTATTATTATCATCTATATATCCGTTATATTTTTATTATCATTTTAAAATTCATTCATATTTGCTACCTTGTTAATAACAATTTATGATGTATATTTCAACAAACTTTTAAGAGTAAGATGTTTATTTATATTGATATATCTAAATGAAGATAAATTGTGGAAACAGTACTTTTGAATACATTCTCATATTTTACTACATTACTGTGACCCCCCTAACCTCATGTGATAGTTATGATTGTTATTATTATATTGTTAGAATTTTAAAGAGGAGTGGAGTTATGGGAAGAAGGATAATTTACCCCTTGCCATTTCCCAATGGCAATATTCACACTTTTTTGTATCAACTAGGTTACCCTAATGTGGTGTATTCAAAAATATTGGTTCCAGCACATATATATGTATATTTATATATTTTTAATTTATATTTTGAAACAATTTTATACCAGTGAAAGATTGTCGTGTATACAAAATTTAGTAACATAATATTGTTAAAATATACATCTCATTTCTCAACTGTTTGCTTTTATCATTGGTGTCATTTGTATAATTTTTACTGGAACATTTATCCTTTAGTTTTATTATATATTTTTGTTACCATCGATAATTTTATTTTGTTTTATTTTGCGTACATTATGATTTGGTTCGCATGATTTTAACGCTTTTTTGCATTTCGATTATGCATTGTACCTGACAGCTGAAAACGGACTTGTAGACGGAAGAGTTGCCTGGAAGCGAGTTGTACACGGAACCCGAGAAATGTGCGATGTTTGTATGACAACACTCTTCAACTACCACTGGGCTTGTGGTAAATGTGGCTTCGTTGTCTGTATTGATTGCTATAAGGTGATTTTTACGTATTAATTATAAGCTAATTGTGTATAATTATAAATGTTAAAAAAATTAAAACAATTTTTTGTGTATGTATAAATTATAGCATTATTGAGTCGTAATTAATATTTTAAATTTAAATTATTTTAATTTGATATAACAAAATACACAAAAAAATATATGATGTAATTACTTATACAGTTGAATTAAAATAATTGTATTTAAATGAGCTTTTTAACACTGACAATTTTAAAATATATAACTTATTTATTCATAAGGTGATAAAATATTTCTATATATACTTTATAATTTTAGGGGCGGAAAAATGGCACTATTAAAGTTTGGGGGGAAAGTAATAAACAGAGCGACAGTTATTTATGGTTGTTGTGTAGAAGTAAACAAGTTCACGAACCTGACAAACTAATTTTGACGCAAATTATTGCCGGTGATAGTTTGAAACGGCTTGGTGAAAAACTACACGAATGCCGCTCAGAATGGGGAATTCCACAACGTTGTGGTTGTGAACTTGTAAAGCCCTCATCGCCAAATGAAGTACTTATAAAAGCAATTAAAGGCGAGTCTAATGCAATCACTAATGGCATTAATATTAAACAGGTACGATATATAAATTTATACATATAAAATAATTACAATTGTTCTATTATCTTAAAGAATTTGTTTAATTATCAAAGAGTATATTTATGATAGACTGTTTTATTAGAATAATATTTATTAGAATTTAAATAATAATTTCTTTACACAAAATGTATAACTTGAATATGTCTTTTAGCATTTTAAGTATATATCTATTTATTGTATAATTTTTTTAGGAGAAGCAAGAGTACGAAGAAAACAATGAAGATTCTAAAATGACCAATGGTGAAGACAAAAATTCACCATTAAATTGGTTAGCAGATGTCGCATTAAAGAATGAAGATAAGAACGAAAGTGGGTCAAGTTCAGATTCAGATGAAGACAGAGATGGAAATTACTCAACTCTTCGAGAACTACTTATCAGGCCTTCAAATAAACCAAATGGTGGCAGTGGCTCCCGATCCAATTCTCCTACGAACAACTGTAGTAACAATACAAATTCAGCGAATGTTAATAATTCATCTAATAATAATGGAAGCACCACTACAAAAACCGGAAAAAAATCGAAGTTGGACACTTTGGATGAGGTAAGAATCGTGAAAAATATTTTCAAATTTTTTATAGTTTTTACACATATAGATATAAAATTTTTAAATATTTATTTCACATTTATCAAATTTATAACAAATATCAATTATTATAGGTGATATCAAGTGTGATTGGACATAATACAAAAGAAACAAAAGAAAACTCTTTGGAAGATGATGAAAAACCAAAAGAATTAAAGCATTTCGTTCGTAGATATAAGTGGACACAACGAGGTCGGGAACCTCTTCCAATTCGAATAATGACTTTAATTGAAAGCACGCTTTTATATCCAGATGTACCACATTCTTGGTTATGTGATGGTAAACTACTCAAATTAAATGAGCCAAACAATCCAAACAATTATCGTCTATTCCAAGATCAGTGGATACGCGGTCAACCTGTAATTGTGTCGGATGTTACCAAGGAAATGAACAAAGATCTATGGCACCCGGATTCTTTCATTCGCGATTTTGGTGATGTTAAAAATGATCTCGTGAATTGTATGACTGGAAATTTGGTACCTAACCAACCTATGAGAAAATTTTGGGAGGGTTTTGAACATTTCTCGAAGCGTCTGAAAGATGACAAGGGTAATCCAATGCTGCTCAAATTAAAGGATTGGCCTCCAGTTGAAGATTTTGCAGAATTATTGCCATCTAGGTTTGCGGATCTAATGAAGGTTTTGCCTTTATCACAGTACACACACAGAAACGGCAATTTAAATCTCGCTAGCAGGTTACCTAATTGCTTTGTTAAACCAGATCTCGGACCTAAAATGTACAACGCTTACGGTTCCGCACTTTATCCCAATAAAGGCACTACCAATCTCCACTTGGACATTTCTGATGCAGTTAATGTGATGGTCTATGT